>JAJPUD010013155.1:0-45609 GCA_023553655.1 Myrmecobius fasciatus | reverse complement strand
AAAAAAGCACAATGGCATTTAAGTATTGTGTGGATACAGATCACAGAAATCCTCTGACTTAGTTAAAAGAAAAAAGAATATTACTTGATGGTCACCCTCTGGGGCGTGAAACTTTTTCCTCTGTTCTCTTTACAAAGGAGAAAGTAAAGGACATAATAAAAAATTTTAATAGGAAGATGAAGTGTAAGAAAAATAAAGAGAAAAGGAAGCATCTGTCTTGATCTTCAAGTCTCAACTAAAATCCCTCCTTTTGGGGGCTAGGGAGGATGATAAATAAAAGAGAGTGTATTTTGGGGGAAGGAATGATCAGTACCAAACACTTTTGAGGAGGGAAAGGGTAAAAGGAGAAAGAGAATAAATAGGGGGAAATACAGTTAACAGTAGTAATTGTAAAAAGAATTTAGAAGTAAGTTTCTCTAATAAGGCCTCCTTTCTCAAACACAGAGGAAACAGTCAAATTTATAAAAAATAAAGAGCCATGCCTCATTTGACAAATGATCAACAGATATGATCTGTGCCCAAAGGGCTATAAATTGATGCATATCCTTTGACCTAATAACCCCACTACTAAGCATGAATACCAGAAGAGACTTTAAACAAAAAGAAAAATGACCTATATGTACCAAAAAATATTCATAACAGCCCTTAGAATTAAAAAAAGTAGAAATTCAGGGGATGCTCATCAATTGAGGAATGGCTCAATAATCTCTGGTATGTGTTTGTGATGGAATATTATTGTTGTATGGGAAATGATGAGCAGGATGCTCTCAGGAAAAAAAAAAAACAAAAAACAAAACCTGGAAAGTCTGCCATGAAATCAAGCAAAGTGAAATGTACTGTAATACAACGTAATAACCATGTTCTGGGATGACCAGCTTTAAATGACTTTGCTATTCTCAGCAGTACCATGATTCATGACTACTCTGAAGGACTTATGAGGAAAAGTCCTATCCATATCCAGAGATGAAATTGATTGTATCTGAATATTGAAGCATCTCTTTCTTTCTCTTTTTATAAATTTAATTTTTCTTGAGAGTTTTTATTTTCATTAGGGTAGGAGATCTATGTTTTCTTTCACAACTTGCTTTTATGAAAATGTCTTGCATAACTTCACATGCGATTTCTCAATTGTGGGTGGGGTTAAGGGAGAGAACCTAGAACTCAAAAATTTTAACAACAAATGTAAAAAAATTTTTTTTGTTTTGAATGTAACTGGAGAAAAATAGTAAATAAAATTAAAGTAAATAATAATAAAATCCCTCCTTTTCCAGGAAGCCTTTCCTGATTACCTTAACTCTAGTGCCTTCCTTCTGTTGATTATCTCCAATTGAATCTGTATACTTCTCATTTGTATATCATTGTTTGCATATTGTATCCCTTCTTAGACAGTGAGCTCCTTGAGATCAGGAACTGTTTTTCTCCTCCTTTACATCCCTCACATTTAGCACCTGGCACATAGTAAATGTTTACCCACTGATTCCTAGTCACCACATCTTGCAGTGAATATTTTCTTGTCATATTCATATACCATAATTTATTCAGCATAAGACTTCTGAGTAATCAGCAAGCCTTTGGTATCTGAATCAGCAGTCACAACAGTTACTGATGGAGCCAAGGCCAACATTATTGTCAAATAAGGAAAAAACATAAGGATGGGGACATTGATTGTGAATGTAGCAGCTCTAGCCCAACTGATTTGTTAAGTAGTAGATTCCAAAAATTGGGAAATGGTCATATGTATAATATCATGATTTCTTAGAAACAGCAAGGAAAAATAGTTGCCAAAACAAGGAGGCCAAAAGAGCCCAGAAACTACCTCACCCCGCAAATGGAGATATTTAGCAATTAAAGGTAATACTTTTATAGAGTACAAGAATAATTGCATATTATTACAAAGGAGAATGATTGTAAACATATATTACCTTGAAAAACAATAATAAAGATTTAAAAGAAAATATACCTTAAGAAAACTAGCAAAGCCAGATTCTCCTGAGACCATTTGCAGGTGAAATTGTAAAGATCATAGGGAGGAATGAAATAAAAAGGATCAGCTCCCATTTCTGTAGCAATCTTTTTAATCAAAATCAATATAGATTTTGCCATCTCTGTATTTGATAGACTATTTGAAAAAGTAGTAGTAGCATTTAAAAAGGTGAAATTAGAAATAAGAGCAGGACTAAAACCAAATATATACCAAAAACATGTGTGCTAGAAGCAACATAATTTGCTCAGGGATTGTTTTTCAAGATGTTCCAAAAGAAGGGAAAAGATCACATGCTTAGATTTGAATTATTTATAACTTCAAACCAAATCTGTATAGTACCCTATTTTTTCTTTCAGTTTCTAATACTTTTTGTTTGTAATTTGTAATATCTTTTAACTATTTTCAAAGGCTTCCTTTTTTAAAAAAAACACTTTTCCCATGCCTTTCAGTCATCTCCCATCTCTGTGTTTTGGTTCCTTCCCTATTTGCTCACATCTGCCCCATCCGTTTTTAAAAATAATATTTTATTTTTACCCCAGTTAAAAAAACAATTTTTAACATTTGTGGTTTTTTTTTAATTTTGAGTTCTAAATTCTGTCCCTCTTTCTCTTCCACTTCTCCCTGAAATGGTAAACAATCCAATAAATATCATAAATGTTCAGTTATGTAAAACATTCCATATTAATAATCATTTTGTATAAAAAATCTCAGGGAGAGGGGAAAGGAAAGGAAAAAAGAGAGAGAAATGAAATGCTTCAGTCTGTATTCAGATATCAGTTCTTTCTTTGAAAGTGGATAGTGTGTTTCATTATGAGTCCTTTGACATAGTCTTGAATCACTGCATTGCTGAGAATAGTTAAGTCATTCACAATTCTTTATCATACAATACTGCTATTACTATGTACAATATTTCCTGGTTCTGCTCATTTTACTTTGCATCACTTTATGTAAGTCTTTCCAGGTTTTTCTGAAATTATCCTGCTTCTCATTTCTTTTTTTTTATTAAAAGCTTTTTATTTACAAAACATATGAGTGATTTTTCTACATTGACCTTTGCAAAAACTTTTTTTTCCCAAGCTTTCCCCCTCCTTGCCCCCACCCCCCACCCCTAGATGACAGGTAATCTAATACATGCTAAATATGATAAATTATATGACAAATCCAATACATGTATACACATCTATACAGTTATCTTACTGCACAAGAAACATCAGATCTAGAAAGAGGAGAAAAAAAAACAACCTAAGAAGGAAAACAAAATGCATGGAAATATTCACAGAAAGCGTTAAAATGCTGTGTTGTGGTCCATACTTAGTTCCCACAGGCCTCTCTCTGGATGTATATGACTATCTTCATCACTGAACAATAGGAACTGGTTTGAATCACATCATTGTTGAAGAGAACCATATCCATCAGAATTGATCATCGTATAGTCTTGTTGCTGTGTATAATGTTCTCCTAGTTCTGCTGATTTCACTCAGCATCAGCTCATGCAAGTCTCTCCAGGCCCCTCTAAAAACCTCCTGTTGATTGCTTCTTACAGAACAATAATATTCCATAACATTCATATGCCATAATTTATTCAGCCATTCTCCAATTGATGGGCATCCTTTCAATTTCCAGTTTCTCTGCTTCTCATTTCTTATAGCACAGTAATATTCCATCATAGCCATATACCACAACTTATTCAGCCATTCTCCAATTGGTGGCCATCCCCTTGATTTCCAATTCCTATCCACCACAAAAAGAACTGCTACAAAATTTTTTTTTTATAAAAAGGTGCTTTTTGTTTTTAGTTCCAAATTGCTCTCCAGAATGATTGGACCATTTCACAACCTCACCAACAATGCATTAGTGTCCCTCCTTTTCCACATCTCTTCCAGCATTTTATCATTTTCCCATTTTGTCATATTAGCCAATCTGACAGTTTATTTAAACAAAAACCACTTTTTTTAAATGAATAGTGATTGAGAGCAGTTTTTTGATATGAATAAAGGAAAACTTTGTTTTTTTCTTCTGAAAATTGCCTGTTCTTATTCTTTGACATTTATCAAGTAGAGAATGACTTGTGTTCTTATAAATTTGACTCAATTCTCTACATACTTGAGAAATGAAGCTTTATCAAAGATATTTGATACAGAAATTTTTCTTAATTTCTTACTTTCCTTCTAATTTTAGTTGCATTCATTTTGTTTATAGAAAAGTTTTTCAATTTTATATTACCAAATGCTCTTCTATCTTGTTTGGTCCTAAATTCTTCCTTTACCCATAGATCTGACAGGTAAACTATTCCTTGTTCTCCTAATTTGCTTATTGTATCACATTTTATGTGTAAATCATGTACCCATTTTGACCTATGCTATGAGATATTGGTCTATACCTTGTCTCTGTCATATTGGGTTTTTTTTTTTGTTTGTTTGTTTTTGTTTTTTTTTTTTTTTGCTTTTTTGCTGAGGCAATTGGGGTTAAGTGACTTGCCCAGGGTCACACAGCTAGGGAATGTTAAGTGTCTGGGATCAAATTTGAACTCAGGTCCTCCTGACTTCAGGGCTGGTGCTCTATCCACTGCGCCACCTAGCTGCCCCTGTCATATTGTTTTTCCAATTTTTCCAGCAGTTTTGGTCAAATAATTAGTTTTGTCCCAAAAGCTTGCATCTTTGGGTCTATCATACTAGATTACTATGGTCATCTGTTCTACTGATGTACCACTCTTTCTTTGACAGTACCAGATTGTTTGATGATTACCACTTTATCAAAGTTGGAGATCTGGTATGACTAAGTCACATTCCTAGACTTTTTTTTTTCATTGATTCTCTTGATATTCTTATTCTTCCAGATGAAATTTTTTTTGGTTTTCTTTTCTTTCAGACAAATTTTGTAATTTTTTTCCTAGCTGTAGAAAATATTTCAGTAATTTGATTGATATGACACTGAATAAGTAAATTAATTTAGGCAGAATTGTTATTTTTATTTTATTGGTTTAGCCAATCTGTAAGCAATTGATATTTTTCAGTTATTTAGATCTGTATTTTGTATAGTTCCTTGATTTGTCTTGACATGTAGACTCTCAAGTATTTAATATGGTCTACAGTTATTTTAAATGAAATTTCACTTTCTTTTTCTTACTACTTGACTTTGTATATCTCCCCTTTAAAAAAAAAAAAACCTTCACTTGAACCTGCCATCTCTTTAGACCATCACCCTAAACTTCTTGTTCCTTTTTTACTGTCAGACTTCTCAAAAAAAAAAAAAATCTGCATTCAATACCATCACTTTTTCACTTTCCATTCACTTGCATTGATTCCTAATCCCATTGTTTTTCTGAAATCTCTTTCCCCTTCACAACAATCTTTAAATTATCAAATCCAATGGCTTTTTCTTAGTCATCCTTCTTGATGTTTTTGCTGCTTTTAACACTGTTCACTCCCCCCTCCTCCTAGAGAATATTGTCTTTTACATGAGTTTTCATGAGCCTGAACTTTCTCTGTCCCCATTCTGCCTGTATGACCATACTTTCTCAGCTCCCATGTTTTATCCCCACTCACATAAATATACTTCAGGGCTGTACTCTTTTTTCAGTCACAACTAAGCTCACAAATGAAAGGCTTCAGATGATGATATATGAAAAGTACACCATGACCCTCAAAATAAAAAAAAATGACAAATAAACAGCTTTACAGAACACTGGATAGAGTCTCTGTGGAAGATTGATAATAAAGTATTTCCAGGAGCTGCATAAAATGAAACAGATATGAAGAGGTTATAGTTTGGTTCAACAGAAAGACTTCCTGTTCTGAGAAAATCATAGATCTTTCATATATTCAAAGGATCCTGAAAACAAGATGATAACTTCATTGCATATTTTTTTTGTGCTAGGAATGGACCCTGGCCACTGATTTTATCTAGTCTTGTTATGATTTTCATTCTGAATCTTGGGTGGCCTTCCATATGGTTTCATAAAGATTTTATAGAGATGAGAAAGTAAGCATATGGCTTATCTTCTTGGTTACCTTTTTGAGCACATTTTTGTGATTTTAGAATTTTTTCCTCTTTAATGTTCCTTGAAAATCAGTCCTTTAATGCCTTCAAAACATGTATGACCTGGGGCAGCTAGGTGGTGCAGTGGTTAGAGCACCAGCCCTGAAGTCAGGAAGACCTGAGTTCAAATCTGGTCTCCGACACTTCCTAGCTGTGTGACCCTGGGCAAGTCACTTAACCCCAATTGCCTCAGCAAAAAAAAAAACAAAACATGTATGACCTTCCACAAAGATTTTCCTCTCTATTTGGACAGATTCAGCTATTCTTTCTGACTTAAAAGTGTCATTTTCCCTTCCTCACATAACACTTAGTGGACTGAAGTACTAGAATCCAAATGTTATAATTCCATTGTCATTAATGATGAAAATATATCACTATAGAATCAGTGATGGAATTATTGTTGGTGGTTTTTCTTTCATATTTATTTATGATCATCCTTTCACTTTCATCTATAAATGCTCTTGTGATGATCCAGCCTTCTGGTCTTGTGCCAAGCATTCTGCAGATTTCCTTTTTTTCCTTTAATAGTTTTTTTTTTCTGCTTTAAAGGATGATTTTGCTAGAAATCTTCTGACTTCCTCTCTGACATGTTTTGTAAATGAGTTTGTATTCTAAAATGATATCCTTGGCTGCCATGTTTCTACTTGGCATAAAGATTAAATTTCTTGTTAGCTAAAGGGGTTTCTGGGCTTTTGGTTCTATTCATTGAGGCAGCTGTTAAGTTGGTTAAACTTTTCTTTAAATAATTATTTATTATTATTTTGAACTCTACAAACACCAAGAAATGTGAAAATTTCCAAATACAAAGAACATCAAAAAAAAAAAAAAGGATTGGGTATGAAACCATGAATCTATTGCATATAACTTTCTTTTTTTAAAAAAAAATATAATGTAAAATTAATTAGGTTAGTTTCAAATTCATCCTGCTGGTCTGTGTCTCCATTTGAACTTCTGTTCTCTTCTTTCCATTTTAAAAAATGTTCCAGTGACTCTCTTTTATTTCTTTTCTTTTTGGGGGAAAGGGACCATCACTATGACTAGTTCTCCTACAATTTTTATAATACTTCCTTGTAACAAATAGGCAGAGAAAAAACAATAAATCCATGCATTGGTCATGTTTAAAATGTATGTCTCTGCAAAAAATAAAATAAAATAAAATGTATGTCTCATTCTGCTCCTCTGCTCATCTTTTAGGAGGTGGGTAGAATACTTCATGGTTGATACCATGGCTGATCATTGATTGCATTGATCAGAGTTTAAAAGTTGTTTATTCCTTGAAAGTTATTTTTCTGTACACTGTTGTTGAAGAAATTATGCTCTTGGTTCTGCACAATATATTCTTTATTGGTTCATATAAATCTTTGCAGATTTCCCTGAATCTATCCTTTTCATCATTTCTTCTTTTAACATTTCCATAAAATGTTTATGATGTTAATTACATACAAACTGATAATACTCTTGATGAAACTATCAAAGGAATGGACAGGCATTCACAGACAATTCCCTGTATCAGTCCAATCTTTAGTCACACAGTTGATTATAATTTGTAGATAATAAAGTCTATTATTTTACTGTTTGTTGATTTAAAAAAAAGACTTGATAAAGCAAATGCAGCTTTAAATCCTCATTCTTCTTCATTAAGGTAACTTCCATCAACATGTTTAGTTCATATAAGATTCATTGTTAGCTGTAATCATATATATATACATAATTATTATTATTAAAAAAGGTAATCAAAAATATTAGTAACTATTGACCCATATGCCTTCTTTCCACCTTCATAAAATCTGGTAAGAATAAGTTATGTTTGTATACACTTCCTAGAGTTCCAGATTTGGAAAAAACCTAAAGAATCATCTTTTCTAACCTTACTTTACATAAAAGAAAACTAGAATTCCTATTTGAAGTTGTCAAAATAACTTCCATCATAGAGGATGACAACAAGGATTTTTTGAATTTCTTGTAGACTGATGAATCCAAAGGAACCACATTTCATACATTCTAAGAGCTAAAAAAGGAGGTTGCTAGTTAAGTCTTAAGAGATTTCTAGAGTATCCATTTTTTTGCTTTCACATTAATTCTGACAATATTTTGATTGTCAAGTTTCTATATCCCCTATTAGGATGATTTCTATCCACTGTGCCACTAAGCTGTCCCTGACTTTTCTTATTATAACCAAGGAAATGCTGCCCTTCCAGCAATCAGACTCTTAAGTATTACCCTGAGTTCCTCATTCTCTGCAGCGCCCCATGTCCAGTCAGCCTGCAGGACCCATCTCATCTCACCCACAGTCAATATGCAGGACCCATCTCACACACAGTCAGCCTGCAGGACCCATTCTCACACACAGGCAGTCTGCAGGGCTCATCTCATACATGTCCTCTTCTCTTTGTCCCGGAGGCCCTTCACACTGGACAATGACAGTAGTCTCCCCCCAAAACTGATAGACAAGGGATGTGACAGTCCTGTAGGGACAGTAAGAAAACAAGAATATTCATGTACTTTGCGGGATGGTGGATTGGCCCAGCTAGTCTAGAAAGCAATTTAAAACTACGCCCTCAAAGTTAATAAATCTTCATACCCTTTGACTCAGTGATTGAACTCTAAAGCGATCAGAGAAAGACATAACTTCTTTGTACAAAAATATTTATAGCAGCTCTTTTTGTAACAAAAGAACAAAAGAGGTGGCTATCATGTGGGGAACGACCCAACAAGTTATGGCGTGTAAATAAATATTGTTGTACTCTAAGAATTTGATGAAAGAAGCTGTTTCAGAAAACCTGGAAAGACTTGTATGAACTGATACAGAGTGAGATGAGCAGTACCAGGAGAATAATTTATACTAAAATTACAGTGTAAAAGTGAACAATTCTGAAAGAACTAAATTCTTTGTGTGTGTGAGAGAGAGGCAGTTGGAGTTAAATGACTTGTCCAGAGTCACACAATGTTAAATGTCTGAGGCTGAATTTGAACTCAGGTCCTCCTGACTGCGGGGCCAGTATTTTATCCTCTGCATCATCTAGCTGTCTCAATTCTGAAAGATTTAAAGAATTGTTATTAATGCAATGATTGAGGAAAGTCACCCACCTCCTGACACAGAGGTGATAGACTAAATATGAAGAATTAAACATTTTTTAAGACATGGTCAGGATGAGAATTTGTTTTGCTATTATAAATTCATTTTTTTAAATTTATTTGTTTTTGGCATTTACATTCATAAGATTTTGATTTCCATTTTTTCTCCCTCCCTTTCCTTACCTCTACCCAAGATAGCAATCAGTCCAATATAGATTATCCATGTACACTCACATTAAATATATTTCCATGTTAGGTTGTGAAAAAAGAATCAGAGCAAAAAGGAAAATTCATGAGAAAGGAAAAAAACAAAAACAAAAAATAATAGTATGCTTCAATCTGCATTCAAACTTCATATTCTTTCTCTGGATGTGTTTAGAGTTTTCCATCACGAGTCTTTTAGGATTGTCTTAGATCACCTGTTACTGAGAAGAGCAAAGTCTATCAAAGTCGATCACAGGCATATGTAGCTGTTGCTGTGTACAATGTCCTCTTGGTTTTGCTCACTTCACTCAGCAGTAGTTCATGTAACTCTTTCCAGGTTTTTATGAAATCCTCCTGCTCATCATTTCTGATAGAACAATAGTATTTCATTATGCTCATATACCAGAATTTGTTCAGCTGTTCCCCATTTGATAGGCATCCTCTTGATTTCAGTTCTGTGACACACAAAGAGAGCTGCTGTAAACATTTTTGTATGTTTGGGTCCTTTTCTTTTTTTTTATGATCTCTTTGAGTTTTGAGTACTTTCCCCAACAACTTTGTTTTTTGTCTTTTTTTTTCTTCTTCTACAACAGAATATTATCAGGGGAGAAAAAATGCTTAATCATTTGAAAAGATAAAATTTCCCCATGCATATGTTGTTGTAAATAAAAAACTTTAATTAAAAAAAGAAAAGATAAAATTCAAAAAAATTTAGGAAAGGAGCAGTTAGGTGGCGCAGTGGATAGAGCACCAGCCCTGAAGTCAGGAGGACCTGGGTTCAAATCTGGTCTCAGACACTTAACATTCCCTGTGTGACCCTGGGCAAGTCACTTAACCTCAATTGCCTCAGCAAAAAGCAAAAAAAAAAAAAAAAAAAAATTAGGAAGAAACAGCCTATTGCTATAAATATTTCAAAGTGACCATTTTATTTGGTATTTGTTAAATTGTAAAAATGGTATCTCTGCCAAAAAAAAACAAAAAACAAAAACAAAAAACCACCAAAAACCTAAATGGGGTTATGGAGAATGAGATATGAATGGAAAATGATTTAACAACAACAAAAATTGCCTCCAGAATTCTTATCTAATTTTTTTATGATGTGACTTACATGCACAGCTAGGGGTCATAGTAGCCATCAAGAAGTCATCTTAAGTTCAGATTTGACTTCAAATTTTATATTTGCTGGCTATGTGACCTGGGTAAACCATTTAACCTCTGGTTGCCTTAATTTCCTCCATTATAAAATGTAGATTTGTGAAATGTAGAACCTCCCTTGCAAAATTATTGTGAGGATCAGTCAAGTGAGACAATATTTGTAAAAGTGTTTAGCACACTCCCTAGCATGTGTTATTTAGAACCTACAGTGATATGTGGTATAAAATATTAATCTAAATCTAATTCCTTCAAACTGCTTTCCAGTTCTCACAGAGACTTTGTCCCAGTAGTTCTTGGATTTATTACATGCTGGAACTGTGTTCAGTTGTTTCCCGGTCTTGCTTTACTTAGAATCCGATTTTCTGTTTTTTAACCAATACTAAATAGTTTTGATGATTACTGCTGTATTGTATAGTTTGAGATCCAGTAATATGTAGCTCCTTTTTTTTTCATTATTTCCCTTGGACTTCTTGAGAGGCAGTATCATTTATACATTGCAGGTTGGACTTGGATTCAAAGAAATTTGAGTTCAAATTCCTTTTCAGATTCTTTCTAGTTGAGTGACAGAGCAGGCAAGTCACTTATGTTTCCCCTAAGGTTTGTAAGAATCAGATGAGATAACATATATAATGTCTTTAGCACTTTAGCCTTAAAGTACTACAGAAATGTGAGCTGCCATTGATGTTATTTCCTTTTAATTTTTCTTTCTTTTTTTTTTTAAATAAAGTAACGCTTTGGTAGTTTGGTACAGGACTAAATCTATATATTAATTTGGGTAGCATAATTTTGTTGAAATGATATGACCCAACCATGAACAATGACTATCGTTCCAATTACTTGTCTTCGATTATCGTAAAGAGCATCTTGTAATAGTTATGTAAACTCTGTATGTGGCCTGGTAACTTAACTCCCATATGTATTATGCATTTTATAGTTATTTTGAATGAAATTTTTCCCCAGCTTTTTCTGCTGGGAAATTAATAATATAACATAATTAATAACATAGTTGATTTTTTGTATATTTATTTTATATCTTAATACTTAAAATTATTAAATTGTTTCATTTAATTTCTTTACATGATAAACTTTTCATGAACAGATAGAAAGGCAGAAAAGAAACTATCCTATGATTGCCTTAACTCCCTCAATAAATATATTTCTTTCCCATGGCAGTTTACCTCTTGGGAATGTAATCTCTTAACTTCCTTTTCTTCTCTCATTGGAACTGCGTCATATACTATGTAAGAGCTTCAGGAATGAGAACAAAAAAATTGGATTAGACTGTATTGTATTAAAGGATAACTAGTGATGACTTCTGCCCCACAATTTTGTTTTGATAAGTAGCCTTTTTCTGAAGGTGAATTAAATAAGAATGTTGGATACTAAATGAGGGTTTTGTTTTGATATCCTGTATTATTCAGTTTTTAAGTGTAAGAAGTTAAACTGTTTGTAAAATGATTTATTTGGTTTTGACATGGCTACTAAAATATCTGTCCCTTTCCTTCAAATCTAAGTTAATGTTCAGAAAATTTGGTTCCCCTCTTCAGAGCTCAAAGAAGATGCAGATTTACCAAAGATAACATTGTTAAATAATAAAATATTTATTTTAGCTCGATAGGCATTAAGTTTAGTATTAATGGGGAGAAGCCTTTAGTTTCTTGTGGTCTGGTTTTTCTATCCAATATCTAAACTAAGAATCCTGAAATTAGTTGCACACTTCTTTGAGTGTCCATTGGGCTGCCAAATTAAGTCTCTGGTAAGGTACATAAAATTGAAGATTTATTATCTCTTTCATAATATGCTTATGATGCTAACATTAAGGCTTTTGTGTCATTTGCTTCTTAAGAAATCTAAGTAGTAAAAAATGCTTCCCTACACCCAGCCTGGACTGAGCCCTGTGAGAGCCCTGCATAAGTACTACCATGTTCCCCAACATGCTATCGAAGCATCGGAATATGAAACGAGTGGCTGGGGGTTCTGCTTTTCCCTTCCCTGACTCCCCCCGCACCCCAACACTCCCTCCCCAAGCCAGCCTTAATATGGGCTTGTCTCGGGGGAGCAGAGTAGGCCTGGGGCTGGCAGGAGCTCCATGAGGGCCTTTCTCCCCCCAGCCGGCCTCCTGTGCCTCTTGGCCGGGGTCCTCTGAGCCATGGGGCTGATCCGGCTTGTCCCTCAGCTCAAGAAATGCCTGGCCCCCCCCTTTAACAGCGCTGCTCAGATGGAAGGCCCCTCCGCATCTCTCTGACTTCCAACCCTCCATGATCCTGTTTTACTGGACGGAGCCACAGCTTCCCTGTACTCTCCTTGCTGGCTCGGCTCACTTTCCCAAAACCCCTTAAAAATTTTAACTCAACACACACACTCACACATACACGCATACACACACATACAACACACACATACACATATACACACATACCCACGTATACACACATACAACACACTCACATACACACATGCATATACACATACATACTCACATATACACACACACTCATACACATTTACACTCATACGCACATACACACATACACACACACACACACACAATACCCTGAAACACAAAAAGAAGATTGTATGTGAAACGGTGAGCTTGGGTTGTGCACTGGCCTTCAAAACACCCCATGTTGAGCCCGGACAAGCCACTCGCTGTTTGTCTCAGTTTCCTCATTCGCAAAATGAGCCGGAGCAGGAACCCACAAACCACATTGGAGTCTTTTTTCTGTTTTTTTATTTTTTATTTTTTTAATTGCACTTTATTAATGATTGTGCCCAAAGGGGTGCGGTTCCACTTCCCGCCGGCTCTCAGGGCAGAAGTCTTACGTCCGTCCTTACGTCCTTGGGCACCTGCTTCAGTGCCTCCCGCACCCCTCTGCAGGTGGCCACTCCCCCGCGATTAACGGCCGGAAGGTGGCCGGCTCCAACCGCCAGTTATCACGTGACCGCAGGACCATCCCGCTGCGGTCCTGGCGCTCCTGCTTGAGTATTTTAGCGATGTAGCTGGAATAGAACTTTTTTTTTTTTTCAGGGACTGCCCTTACTGATCTACTTCTTTCCTCAGCCCTGATGAAGCCTCTGGTAATTGTAGCTGCTACTCTAGGAATTTTCATCTCTGTTCCCTTTGTGAAAAAACTTGACATAAGGAAAAAATTAGGAACATTTCACTGTCCATTGTTACAAAAATGAGGCCAGTCAGAGAAACAAAAAACTGAACCCAGAGAAAGCCCTCCATAAGCACTGGCCTGGCCAACCTGCAGTGAAGAAAATGAAATTAGCCCCTGGCACCCAAGCTGACTTTGCAGAATCTTTGCTTCCAGAGGTGATCCAGGTACCCCTGTATTAAGCCATTGATGTATAGAATTGTGAGAATCTGCTGAATTCCTAGACCTCATTTTAGGGAGTCCAATGTTATCTCCAGTCATAACAGAGGAATTCTTTAAACAAAACAAATTTAAATTGCTTTTATGGTTTAAATAAATACATGTGCTCTTTTTTTTTCTTTAAAAAAAATTCTAGCATAAGATTTGAAAATCCAAAATTTATATGCTTTTGTCTTTTCACTTTTCACTTTACAGAAGGAAAATGAATTCCTCTGATTCATTTTACATATAACTTTGCTTTCCATATGCTTCTCTTTCCTTATCTGTAAAAAAACAGGGAATGATTATCAGACATGACATTTCTTCTTAGAGAAGTAACTTTCCCCAGGCCTAACCATTACATTGGCTCCCCACTGAAATAACACAGCACTTACTTTGACACTAAAGGTCTCAAAAGCAGGGTCAGACTGGGAGGCAGTCAAGGCTTATCACTCCACCTTCCTAGAAAGTCCAATTGCTACCCCAAGTAGTAAAAGGGAAAAGGGGAATAAATTAGAAGAGAAAGCTGGAAAAAGATGATGAAAAGAGATGCAATAGTAAAGAGAAATGATATGATATAATCATGGTCTTAAATTTTATAGATTTGATGTAAGATTTATTTTTTAGATTTAAGTAACAGAATCTTAACATCTATAAAAACAGATTTAAAAGGTCAGCTTAGCTCTCACTTACCCCACTCTAGCATACCTTCCCATAGCACCAGACCAAATAACAATCAAAAAGTTCAGTAAGAAAATATAGTGATTGACTTAATCTGCTCCAGCCAGAAACCCACAGGTAGCAGGAACTTGAGACCCACAAGAAAAGGCAGCACAATACAGGTAAACAAAAGATAGTTCCCCACCTGAACAGAGGTGGGTCAGAGACATCAGTCACCTGTACATTTCTGCATCCAGAGGCAGCAAGTTTAGAAGAGTCCCATAAGAGAATCCCAGGGTGTTTGGAAACCCACAACGTAGAGCAAGAGGACTGTCAGTGACCAGGTCAGGAGTGCCATCACTCAGACTGGGTCATCCAGACCCATGGGCTCTGAGGGCCCTCAAACTCTCTCCTGAGATGCCATAGAAGGTCCTGAAGATTCAGCACTCTGAACCTCAACATTTCTAAGAGAGGCCCAAACCTTGTGCTCATAGATAAAAACATCCGAGGACATAGAAGTCAGCGCAGGAACTCAGGTGACCCAGGTGGAAATTGAACATGACCAACTCTCCTAACCAAAAGTATAGGAGGGGGCTGAAGTTGACCCTGGCATAAAGCCCCAATTCAGGAATTAAAACTGGAGAGATAATTAAACAGAAGAAGATTCCAATCACTTTTAAGAACTGTTATAGATCCATAGATAGCAAAAAAAAAAAAAAATCCAAAAAAGTAAATCCAGAAAAAGAATGTAACCCTTTAACCTCTGAAAGTGGAGTCTCAAAGAAATAAATGGATTTTCCAGAAGGGCTATGTGAATACCTAGAAAATTGTGAAACAAGAAATAAAATGAAATAAAAGTTCAAGAGGAAAGAATTAGAAGAAGGATCTGTAACTTAGAATGCAAAATGGTAAATCTCACACAAGTAATGGACTCCCTGAAAATTAGAAGAGAACAGACAAATGAATTACTCCATGAAACAAGAAGAAATATTATGGGGGAAAAATCAAAAGATTGGAAAAAATAGAAGATAAGGTAAGTTATCTGTTATCAGAAACCTAACCTGAAAAACAGATAGATGAGAGATAATTTAAGAATCATCAGGTTCCCTGATGAGTTACCAAAAAAGAGTGGGAGGAATGAAAAGAGAAAGAATCCACCAATTGATTACCACTGGAAAGAAATACCAAAATGTAGAGTCCTAAGAATATTTATTGTATTTATTCAGAACTCTTACATCAAATTAAAAATACTGCAAACATCCAGAAAGAAGCATTTCAAGTACTAAGGAGCCACAGTCAGGCTCATATAAGATGTGGCAGCTTCTATTTAAATTAGAAGAAATTTTGTCATCCAATATTACAGAAGACAAAAGAGGTTTGCAGCCAAGACTAGTTTACATTGAAATGCCAAGTATAATCCTAATAGGGGAAAAAGCCATCTTTGTTTGTTTGTTTTGAGTTATCTTACTTTATTTTTTTTTCACTTAATGGCATTTCCTTTTGTCCAATTAGATGTAAAGATAGTTTTTAACATTCATTTTAAGATTTTGAGTTCTAATTTTTTCTCTCTCTCATACCTCTCCCCTCCCCAAGACAGCAGACAATCTGATATGATATGTATATATATATATATATATATATATATATATACACACACAATCATTTAAACTGTTTCCATATTAGTCATGTTTTCAAAGAAAAAATCAGAACAAAAGGGAAAAACTATAAGGAAAAAAAAAGGGGGGAAAATAGTATGCTTGGATCCTCATTTAGACTGGATATGGATGGCATTTTCTATCCCAAGTCTGTTGGAATTGTCTTGAATCACAGTATTGCTGAGAAGAACTAAGTATCATGGTTGATCATTAGTTGATCATCACATATCTTGCTTTGCCATGTACGGTGTTCTCTTGGTTCTGTTTATATCACTTAGCATCAGTCCATGTAAGTCCTTCCAGGCTTTTCTGAAATCAGCCTGTTCATCATTTCTTATAGAACAATAATATTCCATAACATTCATATACTATAACTTATTCAGCCATTCTCCAACTGATGGACATCCACTCAGTTTCCAGTTCCTTGCCACCACAAAAAGGGCTGCCACAAACATTTTTGCACATGTTTGCACATTTTTCCTCTTTTATGATATCTTTGGGATATAGGATATACTCTCAGTAGAGAGTAAGAGTGGTTCCCCAACCCCTTCCCTACCCACTGGCCTTTTTCACCTTCTCCTTCTCTAGGACTCCTAAGTTCAGAAAAAACACCCCCTATCAAAAGAGACTGACCTAGTTTGACTCCGGCCTTTGTGAATGGGCCCCATTTCTGATTCCATGCCCATTGCAGTCCTAAAGGTTCCTTTTTCACTTTATGTTTAGCAGCCTGGAACCAGTAACAGAATTTCTGCAATTATTCTCCAAATCTCTTCAAGGCATTTCCAATACACATCATCATGCCCTTCTTAGAAGCAGGGTCCCCACTCCTTTCCATGTAGGGAATTGCAATAATTAGTCATCCCACTCCCCATTACATTAAATTAAAAATAAATAAAATGTAAAGGAGTGACTAAGTAATGTAATGCCATTGACAGTGTAAAGACCATAAAAAGTTTAGTTCTTTCTTCATAGGATTCTTGAAAGTTCCCATCAGCTTTGAATGATTTGGATTACAAATTGTAAAGATGCTTGAGGTTAGAGCTAAACCATTGTTCATTACATCTTTGCTGTTCAGATAAGTAAAGATGAATATGAGATTCAATAGTTGAATATTCAGAACTGGAATTTTGAATCCTCAAATTGTTCTTTTCGGTCATTTTTTTGGCTAATTTATGCATATCCTACTTTATCCATACATTGTAGTGATGCTCCCATAGCTTTTATAGAACTTGTGGTATTTATAGTATAACAATATATAGCTCTACCAGAGTGCTGTCGTATAATCACTTAGAAAAAACTAGACATCTTTAAGAAAAAGATATTCCCATACAAATTTATTTTTATTAGAGATTTACTAGCATATAAATCTTAAAATTTGAGAACCAAGCTTTGTTCTATATATTAGGTTGTCCACATTTTTCTTCTTAATAATTTTGTATTCACAAAACTCTATTTCAATGAATTTGATATAATTTAAAGCTGCAAACAAGCAAATTGGTGATTTATTTTTCTTAAGATAACTTTTAAAAGCACTAATGTTCTTAGTGTATGAATGCTAATTACTAAATTACCTAATCTTCTTTCTACTTATTACTAGTCTATCTACTTATTTCTTTGGCGCTCACTTTATTGGTTGCCCTTGCTTTTCCTACAGTTTATTCACTATCCAGTTGTCTTCTTTGTCTTAATTTCTTTACCGCCTACACTAATTATTTAGTCAGTTACCTGGTTCTCCTTTTGTACTCTTACAAACTCAATGGGAAAAGGGTGCTTCCTTTAGTTTGAGAGATCTGCATTGTTTAAATCTTGTTTGGGTTGTTGTTGTTGTTTGTTTGTTTGTTTGTTTTTTGCAACCTACTTGATTGAGCCAAGGACAAAATTTTTAAATGAGAGCGGTGGAGGAATTTGCTGAATTTTGCTCATTGAAAATGTGACCTTCTGATTCCCACTGCTTATTGCTTTATCTAACCAACTTCCCTTATCCCCTTGTGGGTGGTTATTTGTTTTAACATTCAGGTTTCCCCTTTCCCCCAAGACACTCCAACTAGGCTTTAAACCAGGCTTACTAACTTCTAGTACTGGTGATCACAAATAATAAAAGTCTCCTTCCCTTTTTTAAAATAAGTTTTTATTGATATCTTGTTTTCCTTATATCAGGGTCATTTTTGTCAGGACTCCTCTTTTTCTCCCTCCCAGAAAGCCTTTGTACATAACAAATATTTTTTTTAAAAAAACAAAAAAGGGGAATGGGTCAGCAGAACTGATTAAAATATATCAAAAAAGCATGAGAGTCTGTGCTATGTGTAGCATTTATGGCTCCCCTGCTCCGGCAGAGACGGAGTGGAGTGCCTCCTCATTTGTGTTAGGCTTGCTCTTCAGCATTTTGCAATATTCACTTTTGATTTTTTTTTGGTGTGTGGTTTTCCATGTACCTTGTTGGCATCACTGTGTATATTGTTTCCTTGGCTCTGCTTACCCATTCTGTATCAGTATATGTATATCTCTCTTTATTTTCTGCATTCATCACATTCATCATTTCTTATGACACAGTGAGAAACTTATATCCATGTGTCATTCATGTACCACAATTGTGTTTCTTCACTTCCCAATTGATGAGCATCTGCTTTGTCTCTAATCCTTTTTTATAACAAAAAGTATTGCTTTAATAATTTGGTGTGTTAAGGAACTTGGGGTATAAGGTCAGGAATAGCATTCTTGAGTCAGAAGAGTATGGACATTTTATTTTAGTCACTTTCTCTGCATAATTCTAAATTGCTTCCCAAAATGTTCGTACTGATTCACAGTTGTACCAACAATGTGCCAGTGTGCCTATCTCCCCACAACCCCTTCAGCACTGGCCATATTTTATCATCTAGTAAAGCTATATTTTCCTCTGGGATCCAACACACTCCTATGAAAGTCAGAATAGAGTTGAGGAGGTAGGACCCAAGAGTGTCAGCAGGAAGATCCCCTCAGAATTTGCAATTAGCTATTAATATGTGCCTCTATTTATTCAAAGGCTTCTGTTTTGTGCTGTCCTTTGTAATGGTCCTGTGTCACCACTAAATTCAGCTCCTCTGGGTTTATAAAACACTTTGCAGTGCCATGTAAATATTTGTTATTGTTATTGTTAACCTCCTGTTCTCTTTTGCACAGAATAGATGCTTAATAAATGTTAACTGAAATAAGAAAAAGGATAGTTTGTATTACCAACTTTGTCTCACAGTATGACAAAATCTTATTTTTATTGTCTATTAAATGAATCAAGCCATTTCAACTGAGATAAACATTTAAAGATAAGTAGAGCTCATTCTGTCAATGAGCTTTATTTTTTTTAATTTTAATTAATTATTTATTTATTTTTTTAAATTTATTAATACTTTTATTTACAAAACATATGTATGGGTAATTCCTAAACATTAACCCTTACAAAGCTTTCTGTTACAAATTTTTCCCCCCTACTCCCCACCCCTCCCCTAGATGGCAGGATATCCACTACATGATAATTATGTTAGAATACTTAAGAAATCGAATATATGTATAGTTATTGCATCATTTTTTGTGCAGGAGAAATTGTGTCTACAAGAAAGAATAATCCAATAAAGGAAATACAATGCAAGCAAACCTCAATAGAGAACATGAAAATGTTATGTTGTGGTCCACATTTTACATCCCTCTCTCTGGGTGTATATGGCTCTCTTCACCGAACAATTGGAACTGGTTTGAAGCATTTCATTGTTGAAGAGAGTCACGTCCATTAGAACTGATCCTCATATAGTATTGTTGTTGCCATGAATAATGATCTCCTGGTTCTGCTCACTTCACTGAGCATCAGTTCATGCAAGTCTCTCCAGGCCTCTCTGAAATCGTCCTGCTGATTGTTTCTTACAGAACAATAATATTCCATGACATTCATATACCATAATTTATTCAGCCACTCTCCAATTGATGGGCATCCATTCAGTTTCCAGTTTCTAGCCTCTACAAAAAGGGCTGCCACAAACATTCTTGCACATGTGGGGCCCTTTCCTTCTCTTATGATTTCTTTGGGATATAAGCCCAATAGAAACACTGCTGGGTCAAAGAGTATGCACAGCTTGATAACTTTTTGAGCATAGCTCCAAATTGCTCTCCAGAATGGTTGGATCCGTTCACAGCTCCACCAACAATGCATCAGTGTCCCAGTCTTCCCACATCCCCTCCAACATTCATCTTTATCTTTTCCTGTCATTTTAGCCAATCTGTCAATGAGTTTTTAAAAATGCTGTATATCTGAATGTTTGAAACATGAATACTCACTCAAAATTTAGAATCATGAATGCTGATTATGCATACATTGCCAGAAAATTGGGCAGTTCACAAACAGTATCCATTTCCCTTCTCTTGATTGGTTAACATGGTTCTGCCTTAAAATCCATTATTGGATTTAGCTAAAAAGAACTTCTCCATATTTTGATTCCATAAACAACCATAAACAAAGGCAAGGAGAATTATGAAATCCATTGTCCTTATAAAACCTCTTTACTTCTGTTCTTTCTTTTTTTTAAATGAGATTTGTGTATGTGGTCAGAATGTCTGCCATGTACATTTTAGCAGTAGTACTGAATGCTGAGGACGCCACAGTAGTTTGGATGTGTACAGTGTTCCAGACCTCAGCTTTATTGACCTTGGGAGAAGATTGACTGACTCATCTTGTAATTACATTTATCTATCATAAATTCAGAGATTTACCAGATTCACTTAGTCTCTATCCTCTGCCTACAAGCATGCTCAATCCTAAAAAACTCACAGCCCTTCCCTTGACCTTGCTCTGTTCAGTTGAGCTAGCATCTCCTCTGTCTCTTCCCTGCCAAACTTCTGAAAGAGCAATCTGCATTCATTCACTTTTTTCACTTTCTTACAATTCACTCTTCAACCCCTGGCGGTCTGGCTCTTATCCCCACACTACTGAAACTGCTTTCTCTAAGGTTGCCAGTGGCCTCTGAACAAATGGTCGACTCCAAAAGCCTTTTCTTTTCTTTTCTTTTTTTAATGTTTTATTTTCCCCCAATTACATATAAAGACAAATTTCAACATTCTTTTTTCTATGAATTCTAGGTTCCAGATTTTCTTTCTTTCTCATCTCCTCCCTTCCCTAAGACAGTAAGCAATTTGATATAGCTTATACATATTCAGTCATGCAAAGCATATTACCATATTAGTCACATTGTAAAAGAAGATACAGACCCAAAGGAAAAAACCCATGGAAAAATACAAAAGGTGAAAAATAGTATGTTTCAATCTGCATTCGGAGTCCATCAGTTCTTTCCATCTTAGAAATGGATAACATTTTTCATCAGAAATCCATTGAAACTGGTTTGGATCATTGTATTTCTGAGAATAGCTAAGTCATTCATGGTTCTTCATCATATAATATTGTCTTGAATATGTACAATATTATCTTCATTCTGCTCACTTCATAATGCCTTGGTACATATAAATCTTCCCACATTTTTTAAAAGCTCATTATTTCTTATAGCACCATAATATTCCATTATAATCATATATCACAGCTTGTTCAGCCATTCCTCAATTGATGGATAGTTCTTCAATTTCCAGTTATTTGTTGCCACTAAAAGAGTTGCTATAAATATATATACATATATATTTGGTACAAATAGGTTCTTTCTCCTTTTTAAAAAAATATCTTTTTGGGATACAAACCCAGTATTGGTATTGCTGGATCAAAGGACATGCACATTTTTGTAGTCTTTTGGGCATAGTTCCAAATTGTTTTCAAGAATGATTAGATCATTGAAAAAGGGAAAAGAACCCACGTGTGCAAAAATGTTTATAGCAGCCCTTTTTATAGTGGCAAGGAACTGGAAAATGAGTGGATGCCCATCAGTTGGGAAATGGCTGAGTAAGTTATGGTATATGAATGTTATGGAATATTATTGTTCTCTAAGAAACAATCAGCAGGATGGTTTTAGAGAGGCCTGGAGAGACTTACATGAACCGATGCTAAGTGAAGTGAGTAGAACCAAGAGAACATGGTACACAGCAACAATAAGACTATATGATGATCAACTCTGATGAACATGGCTCTTTTCAACAATGAGATGGTTCAGGCAGCTCCAATAGACTTGTGATGGAGAGGTCCATCTACATCCAAAGAGAGGACTGTGGGGGTTGAATCTGGATCACAACATAATATTGTCATATTTTTTGTTGTTTGTTTGCTTTTTTCCCTTTTCGATCTGATTTTTCTTGTGCAGCAAGATAAATGTGGAAATATATGTACAAAAATTGCACATGTTTAACATATATTGGATTGCTTGCCCTCTGGGGAAAGGAATGAGGGAAAAGGAGGGAAACGGTTTGGAACATGGGATTTTGCAGAGGTGGGTGTTAAATTATCTATGTATGTGTTTTAAAAATAGAGAGCTTTAATGTAAAAAAGCGAAGAAAAAAAAAAGAATGGGTTGGATCAGTTCATAACTCTACTAGCCCTGTATTAGGGTCTCAATTTTCCCACATCCCCTCCAACATTTATTCTTTTCCTTTTCTGTCATATTAGCTAATCTGATAGGAATGAAGTGGTATTTCAGAGTTATTTTAATTTGCATTTTTCTAATAGTGACTTAGAGCTTTTTTTTTTCATGTAACTATAGATAGCTTTGATTTCTACATCTGAAAACTGCCTGTTCATATACTTTGACAATTTGTCAATTGGGGAATGATATAAATTTGACTTTGTTCTCTATATATTTGAAGAATGAAGCCTGTATCAGAGACTTTTGCTATAAAAATTGTTTCCCAGCTTTCTAGTTTCTTTCTAATCTTGATTGTATTAGTTTTGTTTGTACAAAACTTTTTTAATTTAATAAAATTTAAATTATCCATTTATATCTAGTAGTGCACTTTGTCTCTTGTTTGATCATGAATTCTTCCCTTTTCCATAGATCTCACAGGTAAATTGCACCATGCTCTCCCAATTTGCCCTTTATATTTTAATCATATACTTATTTTGATCTTATCTTGGCATATGGTGTAAGATTTTGATCCATACCTAGTTTCAGCCATTACTATTTTCTAGTTTTCCCCGCAGTTTTTGTCAAATAGTGAGTTCTTGTCCCCAAAACTTAGGATTTTGGGGTTTATTAAACACTAAATTACTGTAATTGTTAATTACTGGGTCTTGTATACCCTGATCCACTTATCTACCACTGTATTTCTTTAGTACCAGATAGTTTTGATAATTACTGCTTTCTGATACAATTTGAGATCTAGTATGATTAGGCCACCTTTTTTCACATTCGTTTTCTTTCTTTTTTTTTAATTAAAACTTTTTATTTGCAAAATATATATATGGGTAATTCTTCAACATTAACCCTTACAAAGCTTTCTGTTACAATTTTTCCCCCCTACTCTCCACCCCTCCCCTAGATGGCAGGATATCCACTACATGTTAATTATGTTAAAATACTTGACAAATCGAATATATCCACATTCATTTTCTAATACTTCTTTGATATTCTTGAGTTTTTTTTATTCTAGATAAATTGTTATGATTTTTCCCTAGCTCTATAAAATATTTGGTAATTTGCTTAGTGTGCCATTGGTTAAGTAAATTAATTTTGTCATAACTATCATTTTTATTATATAGGCTCAGCCATGAGCAATTAATATTTTCCCATTTTAGATCTGACTTTATTTGTGAGAAAAGTGTTTTGTAATTGTGTTCATATGGCTCCTGGGTATGTCAGTTATTTTATATAGTTTACAGTTATTTTAAATGAAATTTCTCTTTCTGTCTCTGGCTGCTGGGCTTTGTTGGTAATCCAGTGGCCTTTTCCTGTTATCCTCCTTGACTCACTTCTAGTATTTAACAGCCTTAGTCCTTCCTTACAAGTACCCCACCCCCCATCAATGGCTTTCCTTTTACCTCTCCTGCTCCTTTGTTAGCTCTCCATTTTCATTCTCTTAGAATGAACAATGTTCCTCAGTTCTCTTCTCTTTTTTCTCTGTGTTCTCCCCACCATAGCACATACATCTGCATTTGTAACTATAATGGCTTATGGGTGAAAAATAAATTTGTCCTCCATCTCTGACCTCCTGAGTTTGTTCTGTGTTTTCAGTTACCTGCCAGACCTTTCTACTTTTATGCCAGATTTGGCCACTCTTCATGGATCCCAAAACCCCTGTTACCTTTCCTAGGAAAAAACTTGTTCTTCCACCCAATTTATCTATTAAAGGGGACTAGTTTATTTAAATAATATGAATTAGTGAAACATATGTGTATATTTATAAGGAAATACGTATATATAAAATAATATAAATAAGTAAAATTATCATTTATTACTATGTGCCAGGTTCTGGGATTCACAAATAGTATTTCATTTAAGTCTCACAACCACCCTGGGAGATAGGCATTATTATCCCCATTTTACAGATGGGGAAACTGAGGCACATAGTAGTTATGTGATTTACCCAAGATCACATAACTAAGAAACATCTCAATCTAGATCTGAATTCAGGTTTTGACTCCAGGTTCACTGTTGTGTTCACAGTGCCACTTTTCTGTCCATTTATTGTTAGCTGCACTATCACTATTAATAATATAGTAATAATAGCTACCCTATTGCCATTAATGATATTATTAATGTTAACCTTGTGATTATCTACATTCTAAACTTCTGTCATCTCTAACTCCTTTTTTTCTCTTGTTGCTGCATGTGTTTGCCAAGTTCTCGTGATTAACTCTAGAAAATGTCAACTCACTTCAATCCCTTTGTTATCCATATGACCATTCTAGGCCAGCATCTCATTCCTTCCACCCAGATTATTGTGATAGCTTCCCAGCTGGTCCATCTCACATAGCATTGCCAGAAAACCTTTCTGAGGGGCAGATCTGACTGTGCCAGGCTTCATAGCCCACCTCAGAATGACCAGGCTCCTTAGCCTGCCATCCATTGTCCACTCTATTCTGACTAACATCTCCCTTCCCAGCTTAGTCTACATCACACACTTAATGCTTTAGCCAGATATACCTCCCAATGTTTCCCAAACGTGGCTTCTGCTTCCCTCTGTGCACCAGCATTGAGACGGTTTCCTCTTCCTGGCTTATGTCTCTCCACCATCTTCACCTACTGAAATCCTGCATTCGTTAAAGCTCCAGATAGAAGTACTTTTTCTTTCTTCTTGTAGCTCTTGTTCCACATTGTATCATTTTCCTGCATTGACTTTTATGTTATTTTTATTATAATTATTTGTGTATATATCTTTTCTACTTTTCTAGCTTGTAAGCTTTTTAACAAGCAAGTATATTATTTATCTCTGGCTCTATTATCGGACTTGAGTTGGAAGGGACCTTAGAGTTCATCAGATCCAGCTTCATTGTACAAAATATTAAACCAAGGCCCAGAAAATTACACTACTGTCTTGAGATCTCTCAGCCGGCTCATGTCAGAACCAGGGAAATCCCAGGTCATCTCCTAACTTCTGGTCTTATGCCCTTCATATTCACACTTTCCCTCAGGGCCTAACATAGTGTTTTGCCCAGACAAGTTTCATAAATATTTGAGCTAAACCAAATGTATGAATATTAATATGTTATTTGTGCTCAATTGAAAAAATATATTAAATGTTGTGCTGTTATTGTGGTTTTAATTTCACAGTATTAGGTTTGGTTCTTCCATTATGGGCAATAGCTCTCATTTCATTTGGCGTGGCTTTTGTATTTGCTATTTTTGTGTGGCTGGTCGTTTGTCCATGGATGAAGAGGAAGATCGCAGGTAAGATTTTATATTCTATGATTGCCAAAATGCTCCCTGTTCCTTAATCTTTACTTATACTTAGCTCTCAGTTATGTAATGGAAAAACATTGAGGCATGGATAATATCAATCAGCCAGTTATCATACAATCATTTATACTTGGGTAAAATTATAATAATTTTTATTAAGTAGTTAAGACACACATCTACATATACATATCACATACTCATTCCATCTTGGCTTGGACTCTTTCTGACTCAATTTTCTTTTTTGTTCTCGTTTTCCTGACTTTGATTGTACTTACTATAAATAAGTTGGGAATAGGGTTTTTGGAAACTCATTATTACTTTTTAAGTTATAAAAAGATGTTTAAATTTAAAAGAATTTCCCTATTTGTCTTAAAGAAAAGGATTGATGGGGTAGCTAGGTGGCACAGTGGATAGAGCACTAGCCCTGAAGTCAGGAAGACCTGGGTTCAAATCTGGTCTCAGACACTTAACATTCCCTAGCTGTGTGACCCTGGGCAAGTCACTTAACCCCAATTGCCTCAGCAAAAAGCAAAAAAAAAAAAAAAAGAAAGAAAAGGATTGATATGTTTTCAGTGAGTTGAGAACACTCACATACATACACACACACACACACACACACACACAAATACACATACACATACACATGAAAATTAGGCTAACAGTTTGAGTTCCAACTGGATAGCTATGGAAACAGACTTGCATCAACATATAGCAATAAAGAATAATGATTTTTTTCAGTGATAATTATATCAGTTCAGTGTAATTAGAGAGATAATTTGAGTATTTGAGTTCTTAAACTCTCCTTTTCCCTTCAATAGCAGAGTTTTTATACATTGTCTTTACACATTTATAGTATATATTTATGTATGTATGTGTACATATGTGTATAGAAATATAAATAAAATTTGTCTTCAGCTCCACACTTCATTTTCCCTGTCTAGATACAATTAGTGTTTTCTGGTTTCTAAAGAAGGTACTAAACATATTTAAAACACAATGTGGTATGTATGCTACTGAGCTTTAAAAAAAATACATTTAAATGTTTTGCACAATTAAACATGTATAACTTATACCAAATTACTTACTATTTCAAGGAAGGGGGAACTAAAGAAGGGAGGGAGAAAATCTAAAACAATTTCTTTTTAAAAAATGAATGATAAAAAATTATCTTTATGTTAAATTGGGAAAAAATAAAATATTATTTTAAAATAAAATTACGTTTAAGCACTAATCAGAATCATTTTTGGCTGAAGGCAACCTGGTATAGTGGATGTCCAACACACTGGACTGGGAATTAGGGACAGTGGAATTTCACTCAGCTTTTATTCAGTGATACTTTACAAAGTGCATGACTCTTGCCAAGTCACTTTCTCTTATTCTTTGTATTTTCATCTATAAAATGGGTATAACAATTGTACCTACCTTACAGAGTTATTGTGAGGCTCAAGTGAAACAATGTATATAAAGAACATTTTTAAACTTTCAAGTTGTAAATGTTTATTATTATTTATAAAGATGTTTTGCTATATGAAGGGTTGTTATAGCTTTTACTGTTTTTTTTTAGGCAAATTAAAAAAAGAGGCTGCTTTGTCAAGAATATCTAACGAAAGTCTCCATAAAATCCAAGAAACAGAGTCCCCTGTATTTAAGGAGCTCCCAGGCGCCAAGGCAAACGATGACAGCACAGTTCCCCTCACTGCCTCAGCACCTGAAGCTCCCGGGGTGTCAGAGAGCACCATAAATGGAAGCCACTCCCGAGTGCCATATGGTGAGGAGGGAAGTGGGTATTTCTGCCCAGCAGCAGTGAGAAGTTTTGGATGGTTCTGTCTCATGGGTCCCCTAATGCCCAACGTCTTACTCCAGGCTAGAGGCCGAAGCACACTCAGAGGGCAGGCCAGAACGGAGGGACAGGACTAGGGTGGGGGTTCCCCTGACACAGAGGGATTGGTGGCAGAGACTGCCCACCCTAGCCGTGCATATTTTCTTCACTTGTGTAGGAAAGTGTGACCAGACTTGCAGCAAGTGAGGGTCTGAGCAGAGGAGACAGTCCCTGTGGGTGACCTCATTTATTTTCTCCAAGGGCATACATTAGACCGGGGTAGCCCCACAGAGCAGAGTTGACAAAAGAATCAGGAGCCCCATCCCCATTTTGGTTGCTTGCCCCCCAGTCCCCATTTTGGTTGCTTCTCCCAGTCCCCATTTTGGTTGCTTGCTCCCCCAGTCCCCATTTGGGTTGCTTCCCCCCACCCCACTCCTCATTTTGGTTGCTTGCCCCCCCACATACTTCGGTGTGTGAGTGGCTGCAGCCAGTCTCTGAAGGGAGTACCCCATCAGTCAGACCACCAGGGCGGTTGCAGCATGGGGCAGAAACCACCACTTTTGGATGCTACATCCCACAGCCCTCATTTTTCCACAAGGAAGAGAAATTTCCCACCAAACTGTCTCTGGATCCTCCCCACAGCTAAAATACGGTGAAACCTTTTGCTGGCTTTCCCTCCAGCACTTGGAGCTGTGGGGTAGATGAATAACTGATGAGGGGCCAGGACCACTCTCTCCCTAAATATCTCTGGGAATAATGGGTAAGGTTGAAGCTCCCAAAATCCTTAGGGGTCTCCCTGCAAGAGATCCCAGGAGCAGCTTTCCAAGCTTACTGTTTTAGGCTGAGGGAGGCAAGGACTTATTTGACCCAAAGGATGCAAATGTCTGTGTCACATAGACCTGACAAAAGTCTTTGCTTCTTTGTGGGGACCAGACTTTTCAGAAAGATAATTGTATAGGCCATAGCTTAAAATAAAAGAAGGAAGGACCCACATTAAATATAGAGTACACCTCACAAGGGCTGCTGAAAAATGTCATTTGCCTGAACAAGTCTCCTCAAAGGCTTTTAAGCAGAGAAGGAAGGGTGAGGAAGATGGTTGCCACATCTCCCCACCCAGCGAAGTATCCCAGTGAGCAGCCACCTACGGAACAGAAAGGAGGAAGAGGGACCCGAAATCGCAGGAGATAAGATGGGGCAAAAAAAAGGGTTTCCTCGGATGTGTGCATGAATGCGGGATGTGTGAGGAAGGAGGGGTGGGAGGCGAGACCCCAGTGAGAGCGGGCACTTTTAGCCTCACCAGGATCCCGGAGGCTTCCTGGAGGAGATCAAGCACTGAAATGGAACGGGACCCACAGCCTAGGGAAATGGGCAGGGAGTGAGGGCACAGAGCACAGGAAAAGGGAAGGGGACAAAATCTGGCCGCCATGGGGAAGCAGGCTGGAGGCAGGATCACTGGGTCTGGGCCAGCCGGTGCAGAAGCAGAACCAGTATTTCCGTTGGATCCTCTCACCAGTGGGGTCTGTCCCCGTGGATATAAGGTTCTATCAAACCTGACAACTTATTCCTGACCCCTTTATTCTGTAGTCACTGCGGTGATTCCTAAGGAATCCTTGTTTTTGTTTTTTTTTTTGTTTTTTTGTTTTTAAGGAAACTACCTACTTTTAAAAGCATAGTTATTACATGCTTTTGTCATTTAAAAGTTTCTAGGATGCCCATTTGGCACAAAATGCGAGTTCCTCTTTCCTCTTGCCAGGAAGGGCGCTTTCCATGACCCACGGTTCTGTGAAATCCCCCGTGTCCAACGGCACTTTTGGTTTCGACAGTCAGATGAGGAGCGACGGGCACGTCTATCACACAGTCCACAAGGACTCGGGGCTTTATAAAGACTTGCTGCATAAAATCCACCTTGACAGGGGGCCCGATGAGAAGCCCTTGCAAGAAAGCAATTACAAGTTGCTTCGGCGCAACAACAGCTACACGTGCTACACCGCGGCCATCTGCGGGATGCCCGTGCACTCGGCCTTCAAGGCTGCCGACTCGTCCTCGGCGCCCGAAGACAGCGAGAAGCTCGTGAGTGACGCTGTGTCCTACTCCAAGAAGCGGCTCCGCTATGACAGCTACTCCAGCTACTGCAACGCTGTGGCCGAGGCCGAGATCGAGGCGGAGGAGGGGGGCGTGGAGATGAGGCTGGCCTCGGAGCTCGCTGAGCCCGGCCTGCCCCTGGAGGACCCCTGCGAGGAGGAGAAGGAGGAGAAGGACACGGCCGAGGTGCACCTTCTCTTCCATTTCCTACAGGTCCTCACGGCCTGCTTCGGCTCCTTCGCTCACGGCGGCAACGACGTGAGGTAAGGGCTCGCCCGCACTGGGGCCGGTGCTCACCCAAGCACAGGCCAGGATGCCCTAGTTCAGGGCTTCTGGTTCAGCTCAGCTGGAGTGTCTTGAGGCTAGACCCTTAACTTGAGAGAAATCAAGCAGTCCTCCCTTCCGAGAACTTCCTGGGGGAGTGCCGCACGCCCCCGGAAGAGCCAGAGTGGGATAATGGAGGCGAGGGGGGAGGGGGGAATGAGGAGTGGGGAAGGAGGGGAGGCTGGGGAGAGGGTCCGAAGTCGGTATGAAATTCTGGAGAAGGATCCATGTGAGAGAGCAGTGGGAACGAAGGCTGGCTACTGGAACCAGTGGTAGCAGAGAGTGGATGTGAGGGCTAAGGGAGGTGTCAGACTTTATCCTGGGGCTAGTGGGGAGCAAGGGATGGTTATTCAGCAGAGGAGAGACATGGAGAAAGAATATTAACGTTGGGGAGGTCCGCAGATGTAATTGGAGGACAGAAAAACTGAGAGCTAGAGAAGCTCGTTAAGCAGCAGTAGTCACAGGGGAGAAGACTGAACTTGGGTGGTGGCAGTCGGGTTAGAAAGGAAGGGGAAGCTGTAAGAGACAATGTACAGGAAGAACATTTGTGACTTATCATGTCTTAGTTTCTATACCCATATTTTCCTTAAAACAAAATAACCTACAAATATAACAAAATAACTGGTTTGTCTTCATAAATTTTTTTTTTTAAAATTTATCATCCTTGGAAGAGTAAGTATTATTTAGACAAGCCTGAAGCACTAGAAAGTGGGAAATATGCTTGGAGACTTAGGGACTGTATAACTCGTATGTGTGATGACTGTTTTCTCCCTTCCTAGTAATGCAATTGGCCCCCTCGTAGCTCTCTGGCTTATTTACCAACAAGGTGGAGTGCTACAAGAAGCCGTGACTCCAGTCTGGTTGCTCTTTTATGGAGGAGTTGGAATTTGTGCAGGTCTCTGGGTTTGGGGGAGAAGAGTGATCCAGACGATGGGCAAAGACCTCACCCCCATCACCCCATCCAGGTGAGTGCAAAGTTACCGGTGTGAGGGGCTGATTGTTTACAGACTGAGAAATGGATGAATTTTGGCCCTATGATTTGTTTTCATTTTTCTTTTATTTCTAATTATATATTCTTTTCCCTTGAAATTTTTAATAAAGGTCCTGATAGATACCTGATTTATCCAAACCCCTGGGAGGTGAGGAGTCTCCTGATTTCCTAATAACTACAGATCTATAAAGTGAGAAGATAGCAATTCCTGAGCACTGAGACTCCTCCAGAAATCGAAACTGTCCCCCTTATTTGTGTCTGTCCCACTCCCGTGGCTTCTGACAGTTTGCTCAACCAAAAGCATGGTTTTAAGAGTAGAAAGGCTAGATCGGAAGCTCCCTACACGCTAAGGCAGATTTATGAGTGTTCATTGTTCCCATTCAGCAGTCTCTTGTTCTGTTAATGTGATTCTGAATCAGTCAGCAGTAAACAATTGCACCAAAGAGTATTCTGGTAAGACTCTGGCACCCTGCCCGGTGTCAGTTAGGACTGATACAAAGAATGACTGTGCAGTGTTTTCTTATGCCCCCTGCAGTGGATTCACTATTGAATTGGCTTCGGCGTTCACAGTTGTGATAGCTTCCAATGTTGGACTTCCTGTCAGTACTACACACTGCAAGGTATGCCTCTGCCAAGCGACTGCAGTCCAGGCGGTGGGTCCCACTGGACTCCAGTCCTCGGGCTGTCAGGGCCAGGGAATGTGGGGATGGCCGATGCATCTCCGTGGCTGCGCAGGGGGCGCCTGCCCATCCCGAGTGGCCTGTGTTTTCTGCAACATTTGGAAGTAGATGGTTTGGCCTTTCCCAGGCTGTGCCCTTCGAGCTTGGCCTTGAACTCTCACTTCCTGTTCAGCAGCTGGGACATCTCTGCTTCCTTGATGCATGGACGCATGGCAAGGGCTTCCCTCATCAGATCTGTGCTGCAGTCTCCATTTGTCCTTTTTCTTCTGTTTCTTTCATTGTTTCCACAGTGGATTTTGCATTGAAGTAATGTGTGCGCTAACCGTGCTCTTAGCCTCAAATGGGGGCATTCCAATCAGCTCCACTCACTGCAAGGTATTGGGAGGTGATAGAGGAAATCAAGCTAAATCAGTCATCCAAATGAAATGGAAATAAAGAGTTGTTTCAGTTTGCTTTCCTTAGGTAGCCCTCAAAGGGACCACCGTGTCTTATGGTCATTCCGGCTTACAGGTTGGCCATGAAATTGACTCACGCTAACTGTGGGCAAGATGCTCCCACGCTTCTTCTTCTATAGGAAAAGGGAATGATTTTAATTTCACTCCACTATTCTTATTTTCCTAGAAGTGATTGAGCATCTTACTCAAAAGAATAATTCCTGTCCTAGTAGATTAATGGAGAGGTTGCAGAGAAAATGCCAAACATATTGGGCTACATCCATAAAGGCCCACCATTATTATTCAGACTCCACAAATTCAGAAACACTTTCCCTAGATGCTTCTGAATTCACCCCCAGATATTATGAGGCCTGTTTAAAGAGGATGGATTAAAATCGATTTTCTGATAAAACTACACAGCTTTGCTGAGGGGAAGTCCTAGATTGGTCATAATTAACATTTAAGACTAACTTAGGATCTTCGTTTTATGTATACAAGATTCAGCAGCAGTAGCAAAAGGGAAAGTAAAGAAATTCCTCCATATACACTTAATCTTAAAGAGGTAAACAAATATATATATATATTTTTAAAAGACTCCCTAGAGTGAATCTGTCATTAGAAGCATATTTTTCTCAGCTCTTAACATCATAGAAAGATCCTTTGAAGCCTTCTGGTCTAACCCTTCATTCTATGGGAGAGGAAAATGAGACCCCAAACAGGGCCAGGGCCAGATTTACATGGAAGATGTAAAGAAGAAAAGTAGTCTTTCCAAACCATTTGTGGGTCACACTTAACCACTGGGCTTTTTAAGTGAGGGAAACACACTTTTCTTGGTGTGTTTAAGGGCATATTCCTTTTAAAAATATTCTTTTAACGTGGGTCAGAAAAGAGGGAAGTATTGTTTGCTTTTGAGCAAACATTGACACTATAAGAGGAGCAATCCTAATGAAATCAAACTGTTTCAAAGCAACTAAAGATTTCTTGAAGAAATATTGCAGATTATGTCTTTAGTTTCTCTAGTTTGCTAACTGCTTTCCTAACTTTTCATTCATCAGAATGTTTATTAACAAACTAACTTGTTACATTATTTTTTAATATAATAATTAAATCCTACAACAGGATTTAATAAATAATGCCAGTCTTGCTGATACCACCATATCCAAGTACAAGTGACTTGTACAATGCACAAGTCAAGCAGTGAACCTAAATGGTAAAGAAAAAGAGCTATTAACAATATATTTATGCTAGAATAATATATTTTGATTTAATATAGATAGAAAATCTGTCCTGAGATTTGCAAACCTTAAGATTTGGGACAGCCAATAACAAGTGTATTAAGTGATTTTATTTTAAAGTATCTTTCCAACATCATCCATATGTTAGATGCCAATTCCTCTGGATAAACATTTTAGTATTTCCGGCTGTGAGCTTATCAGAAGTGAAGAATGTTTTAGAAAGTAATGATTATCTTGGAGCCATCTGGAACCTGTGACTTTTTTAAAATGTATTTTTTATAACTGCATTTCAGCTTAATTGGCTTCCTTTGTTTTTTTGCATGTGTTTTATTTAAAAATTTTGTTTTAAGAAGACAGTTCATAGACTTAATCATACTGACTGTCAAAAGGGTAAGAACCCCAAAACTAGATTAATATTTAGATTAATTTTAGTACATAAATCATGGGGAGAAGGGGTGCTTAGAAAACCTAATTAGGTGTTCAGAACTCAATAAAGAAATAATTCTCTTTGCTTCTAAAACTTTTCATTATAATTAACTCACTCTGTAAACCCCTCCACTATTCTGCTGGAGGTGAGCCTGACCACTTATGCCAAGGTGTCAAACACTCTGCCAAGTTGATCACACTAGAAAGGCTTTCAGGGTGGCCCCAGTGGTGGAATATGTGCCTGCCAACCAGTGACCAGCCTAGGGAGAAAGTTAACAATAGACTGATCAATAGGTCATAAATTTCTTTGGCCAGTGAAATTTGTTTAAAAACATTAAGTCATGGAGTACTCATTCTGATGGAATGAGATTTTTAAAAATACTGAAGCTTCCCTAGACCCACTCGTACTCCCCAGAGAAGTGTTCCTGGAGAGCACAAACTTATTTTTTTATATTAGCTTTCCACTGTTCCTTAAATGGCTACCATTGTTGTTTGCCCTTCCTTCTCGAAGAGCCCATAGTATCAGGGAGGGGTTGCCATAATCTTCCAGTGAATTGGATTTCAGTGAGAGAGGGCTGGGCAAGGTCACCTGCCTCACTTTCCCCTCCAGAGCCATCTGGTCCAGTGGGCAGACATAGATCAGGATGACCGGAGATAATCCTTGGCCTTTTTAAGCTAAGGTTTTTAACAGGTCTTAGTTTGACTGAGGCAAATCCAATCAGTTATTAAGGCTAGGTAAGTAATGAGACAGAGAAGGACCTCTTTTACCTAGTTCAAACAAACAAAATATACAATACATATATACATACATAAATACATTTATACATATACATATGTATATGTGTGTATGTGTGTGTATAAAAGTCTGGGAATGAGGAGAGACCCTGGGGGATTCTGGCCAAAACAAAAAATAATATTTACATTCATTCTGAGACAATCAGAGCCTAGGCAATTACCAAGTGGAGCTTAACCTGGGACCTCCTGTTGCTCAATCAATGAGAGCCAGAATAATTTGGGCTTATGGCACGATCCAAATATTTATTTTTCATATTAATCTTGTGCTGTTCCTGAAATGCCTACTATTAGTAGCTTAGGTTAAGACATTCTGTCACCTAGGAAGGATAATCTGATTAGTGAATGGGAGGAAACAGAATCTAGAAAGGAAATTTTCAACTTAAATTTTATCAAACATTTATTAAGCACCTAAGTGCCCTCCTTGGGAATACAAAAACCAAAAAGAAACAGTTTAATTCATGAAGTTTATATTCTAATGGAGAGACATCATGCTTATAGAGATGTGTGAGTGTGTTCAGGTAGTCAGAGGAACCTTTCCCCATCAGAACCAGAACACCATTGGCCAGCTTCGAGGCAGATGCCCTTGCCAGATTAAAGTGGGAGTGGGGAAATCCCCTGTCATCCCCCGACATGGATTTATATTAAACACATGCAGTCTCAGAGGAGAGTAACTTGTGTGTGTGTCCCAGTAGGGAGTGTGGTTGGTTGGGGGACCAGAGGCAGGGCAGCCCCAAGGTGAATGATGAGAAGCAGCAGCCTTCAAACACCCACTGATGCCTGTATTATCAAAATTTAGAAAGAGAAGCCCTGTTCACTTCTTGATTTATTGTGTAACTATTACCAGCAATGGGAGCACTCCCAAATTTCTCAGCTATCTCCCAAGAATTTCTTAATCCAGCTCCAAGGAGGCCTAAGAGAAAAAGTCACCCTCCCATGGGGCAGAACGCTGCCACTAATGAAGCTCTGCTGGTCCTGGCTGTGACCCGAGAACTTTCCTGTTGGGCACTGCCAAGGAGAGAACGGAGGAGTCAGCTGCTTCTTGGCACCCTCTGGGGGCAAGTAAATATGGCAGGCAGACCTCCCTCTCCTCTCCCAAAAAGTGGATGGTGAATCTGTGACAGCTTACCTTTGAATGAGAGAGAGCTCTGCCTTAAAACAGAACACGAGCCCCGGCTTAGATTCACTCTGGGTCCCTCACTGAGCTAGATTGTCATCTGCCACATATTTCTCCCTCCTGCCTGGATCCCTGTGTGGGACATGTGGGCTGAAGTATGTGAGAGTGTGGGATGGAGGGAAGAATCCGGCCCTATGTAAGGACAGCCATGAATCCCACAGCCGGTCGCTGTTTCTTACAGCATGCTGAAATCATAAATCTGAGGGCAGGGGCAGGGGCCCAGCGGCTGGAAATCACTGCACCTCACCTCAGATCCCCACCTGGGCACCAGAACTGGTGTCAGGGCTCACTCTCTGGGGCTTCAGCACCAGCGCCTGGGCGGGTACCCACTCCCTGCCACACATGGCCAGATGCCAGGCAGGCCTTAAAACAGGGGAACCAATGGTGGCTGACTCCCGGTCACTTTTGTCATTGGCTCCCAGTTATCATTAGCCCACACCATGGAGCATTTACATGCACATGTTATCTCTTTTGAGTATCCCTTTGGAATGTGGCTGGCAAATAGGACAAGAGGGTGAACCCCCAGGCCCCGGGGTTACTTACCTTTGCTCCCTGCAGTTCTCTGCAAAGGCTTGTAGAGGGAGGATGGCAGTGAAGAACAAAAATGAGCTTTTAGAATGACCAGGGCATGTCATTTAGATGTGCTCCTCTCCTTTGCCACAGAAAATCAAGAGCTGGTGAGCTAAGAAGACAGACAGCCAAGGTGCTAATTTTGCTAAATATCAGGGTAGCTTTTCCCTGTTTTGCAAATGCTGAATGAAATATGCATAGAAGGAAAATGCTTTTGGGGGGAAAATGACAGTAGTAAAAATAATTTAAACTGACTTTTCTACAGTAATTTCCAGGTCTCTAGGCCCTTGGAACACACTATCTCAGTTGTACCTCATGACGATCCTTACTCTGAGTCTCATCCACTAGTCCAGTTGCTAAATGTCTTCCTCAGACACCCTACCAGGGCGCATCATAAGCAGCACTTAATTCCTGTTCTTGTGCCCCAGCTCTCCTTCCTGTACTCTGCTACCCAATGCTGCCTCTTCAAGATTCCCCAGGTGAAGAACAGAATCCCACTTCACACCTAGATTAGAGCCAGCAGAATCAGCATTACTGGAAAAGACAAAACATAGGACAGACGACAGTGAATGTTAAAAGTTATGGTATTATTTTCTCAGGTTTGTTAAGATGTTTTTTTCCCTCCTGGTGGGGTTTGCCAAGAAAAAACATTCAAATTAGCCCAGAAACTGGGCAAGCTGGGCAGACAAATAGAAAATATTTGATCCTGCTTAAGAGTGAGTTTTGATTAAGGAATGAATTACTGTTGTAATTTTTCCTCCCAAGTAGAGAGAGACCTTGTTCTCTTTGTTTATCCATTTATAACTTTCCAGTTAGGGAAAGAATAGTCATGGAGCATATGCAGTGAATAGAGTCGGGAAGACAAATATTCCCAAATTCAAATCCAGTTTCAGAGACTTTGTAGCTATGTGATCCTGAGCAAACCACTAAACCCTGTTTACCTCCATTTCTTCATCTATAAAATGAGTTAGAGAAAGAAATGGCAAACTATTGCAGTATTTCTGCCAAGAGAACCCCAAATGGGGTCACAAATAGTCTGAGTGGGTTGGTCTCCATCAGAATCTGTCATCAGAGTTCCTACATATGACATTTGTAGGTTATTGATTTTTAAAGAAACTACATGAATTTTGCTTAATGGGGTACCATGGAAAGACTGCTGGAGCCAGAGTCAGAAGACTTGGATTTGAATCCCAGCTCTGCCCCATAATCTCTCTCTGAATGTGGGCAGATCACTTAATACCTCGTTACCTCAGTTTCTTCATCCACCAAATAGGGTGGCTGGCTGGGTGACCTTTGACCTTCCACTTCTAAGTCGAGGATGCTAATGTTAACAGTAGTGATTGTGAGGGAACGTTGGATGGAAGCAAAGCCTGAGATTCTGCTTGTCAAGGTTACCTCCGTGAAAATTAATTATTGATGAGAGGGGACAAAGGCATTCACTTAGAAATCCTGAGCATAGCATTTTGTTATTTCATCCTCACAACAGTCCTGAGGTAGCCAAATCCTATTGTCCCCATTTTACAGATGAGGAAACTGATGATAAAAAAGATAATTAGGTGAATTATCAAAAACCCTTGGCCTCTGTCCTCCAAAGCCAGTGGCCTTGGGGAGAAACGATTTACAGTCAGTAACTACACATGTGGCTGTGTAGAGCCTCCCTGTCTCCCTCACTTGCATCCACATGTACGGTTGCCCTTCATTCAGGTACATCTGGCCTTTAGATCTGGCAACTTCACAACGGCCCTTCTTCCGAGTCCGCTCTGGAGGATCGGCTAGCAGGCCTTCGCTCAGCCTCTTGGGGAGCCATCCCGAGTGGGCCACGGTGCCCTGGGGTTAGCCCGCCATCTGTTTTTGAAGGGCGTGTAAGTCATACTTTAGTTGTTTTCTTCAATGACATTCCTTGTCTTTTTTTTTCCCCCACTTTATGGATGTGGCCGAAGACCCTGAAGCCAAGTCTGCTTTTTAAAATTCACCCCCTGAGCCAGTAGAAAACCAGGAGCAGGTGTTGAGATAGCTAAGGCATTTGGGGATTTATGATGTCCATGCGTGTCTAGTAGGAGACGAAGAAATCGGCGCTGGTGCCTCCCAGAAGGGTAGCGTTTATGTTCCCGAGCCTTTGCTTAAGGAGAATTGTTACCAAACATACTCAGTGTGCTTGTCTAAGTGCAGACGTTAGCGCACAGATCCGACCTCCTAGGACTTAAAGATGCTCTCTGGTTTTCACCTTGAGCTTCGTTAGAGCAGGAAGCACTTAATTACTTAAACTTCCCAGAGTCCAAAGGGAGAGGGGCCAAGGGCCTGGGGCCTTGCCCCGGACTGGGCGGAGGAAGCCGAAGGAGTAATGTCCCGCGACTTCCTGTGGCGGGCCCATCTCGGATCAGCGTGGTATCAGCAAGCTGGTGTGTGTTAGTCGTAAGACCGTGTTCTTGCTCCGCCGGCCCGTCCTCACTGTCTATGCTCCCACCCCCCAGGTCGGCTCTGTGGTGGCCGTGGGCTGGATCCGCTCGCGGAAGGCCGTCGACTGGCATCTCTTCCGGAACATCTTTGTGGCCTGGTTTGTGACCGTGCCGGTGGCCGGCTTGTTCAGCGCCGCGGTGATGGCCATCCTGATGTACGGCATCCTCCCGTACGTGTGAAGAGGCCCCGGGCACGGGCGCATCCGTCCTGGGACGGCCCGGCTGTCTGTGGGCTCACGGCCCCTCCCAGCGCGCGCGACACCCCGTCTGCAGCGCGCCCATGCTCACACGCCACCAGCTTCCCCGAATGCCGGAGTACGGACAGTGACCCCCTCACTACACTATCCACCCGAGCGGCAGAATTCCAGCTTTCATCATCTAACCAAACTACTGTCCATAACAACATGTGCTCCACTGGTGATATAACATGTGATGCCGTTAATTATCTATTAAATATATGCTGTATACCTAGAGTAGGAAGCACTACTGCAAGTATAGTCAGAGTTGGGGTGGAGAGAATTGCCTAGAATTATCCAATAAATCTGTATATAATTATTTCAGTGGCGGTTTTTAAAACCTTTTAAAGGCAGTTGTAGATTGGGAAATGCTTTTTCCCTGTTTGTAAGATAAATGAGGTACAGGCTATATAACAAATTTGAAAACACTGTATGTAGGTCTGTAATGGTCTCTGTGCTATGGAAATAATACTGGAACAAAAGTTCACAAGTGCTTTCATGAAATAATTTGTCCATATACTGTATTGATTATTGTGTAATATATTGTAATTGCTTTTGTAAATACTTAAAACTGTAACTTTTTAATGGTGCATTTCCCTTTTACATTTTGGATCAGAAAGTTTTAGAAAGTACCAAAGAAGCAGGGGAGTATTTTGCCAGTATTACATTTTCACACTATATTTATCTCCTTCTTCCTTGTTTCCACTATCAAACCGGGATTATGGCAAGACCAATCATGTTTGAATGGGCCCCAGAGTAGTTGATCATGACAGATAGACCCCTCATTCCCACGTAGCATCAGTGATCCTACTACCTTCGCTTCCCTTCCTTCCCTGCCTAAATACCGAAGATCAGGAAGCTCTTGTGCGTTCTAAGTTCTGTTCAATAGAGAGAACAGACAGATCTAAAGAAATAAAAATAATGATAAAATGGTGCAGTATCAGGTCTGCACTTCAAATCCCCCCCCAACCTATCCCCTCTTCCCACTCCTATAAACTCATCAAAGAAACTCCAGTCACAGACTTTGAAATAAGTGTTATACTGTGATGGGACATTTTGGAACTAATCAGTTACAATTCAAGAAGGAAATTCTGTTTTTGATTTTAGCCTAAATGATCACTGATCAGAAAGTCTATCGGCTTAGCGTTTGTATAGGAGGAACTGACAATGCCAGGATCCTATCCCAGTCCTTCAGCTGTTATTTTTTGTAAGTATGAGGGAGAGAGAAAGCTTGACTAATGTTTAGAAACCTGAGACTATTGAAATGCTGCTAAATTTTTGATATTGACAGACATTTTATTGGTACTTCATTGTGATTTTTTCATTAATCAGCCATATTAAATTTATAATAAAAATGACCCCTGAAATCCTGCTGATGATTGTATTTTTTAACTTAAAATTGTATTATCTTTGTGTTGTCTTTTTTTTTTATTTGAGAGTGTTGGCATCTGCATGTGGTATGATGAATTTTAATGGGAATTTTTTATATCTGTGTATTGCCATCTGATACCAGGCATTTTTGCCCACTTTGCCTGATGCCTAGAATGCTGCCCCTTCTTACTTGCCCCAACCCTGGGTTTCCCCAGCTTCCATTAGGTTCTATCTAAAATCCTACCCTTCTGCTTGAAATCTTTCTCAAACCCCCTTGGTGCCTTCCCTATGATGGTTACACAGCTCATAAGTGTTTGAGGCTGAATCTGAACTCTATTCTTCATGACTCCAGACCCAGAATTCTGTCCACCAGCCCACCTAGCTACTCCAATGTATTTATGTACTTACATGCATACACATATATGTATACATGTGTGTGTCATATTATACTATATATAATGTACATTATACACATATATAAAACCTATATATTATATGGGTTTGTGTATCGTTTGTACATAGTTATTCTCATGTTTTCTTCCCCGTTAGACTGTGGGCTGTTTTTGCTTTTGTTCATTTCTTCATATAGTGCCTGACACATAGTAGGCCCTTAATGTGTGGCTAATTAATGCTGATTCACTGATTGACACCTGCTCTTGAAAGGAGAAAAGTTCTTTTCCTTTAAAACTTCAGGCCCAGTGGTTGAACACAGTTTGTTCATAGTGGCATGTGTGAAGCACCTTCTTGTGAAAGGTGGCAGAAAAGGGCAGCAGCAGGCTGGGCAGGAAGAAGCCCTGGACCAGACTTTCCATCTTGGCTGTCCTGGCTGACCTTGGGGACCAAGTCACTGAGTCTGGACCTCAGTTTTTTCATCTGTAAAATAGGGAGGTTGGACTAACGTGTTCCAGTATTGACATTATGTGATCCCATAATAGAGACATCAGGCCATAAATCTAAAACTGTCAGAGAGAGAAACTAAGGTCAAAGACTGAAGCTACAAATGTAACTTTATTTTAAATCATTATACACATGCTAGATGACAAATCGATTTTCCCCAATCACAGGTGTAATGGTCACTCCCTTGTTCAATAAACTGATGGCTCCCTCTAGGATCAAATAAAAAGTCTTCTGGCATTTACAACATGACACAAGCCATCTATCTTTCTAACTTTTTCCCACATTACTCTCCTTATACACAATAGGGCTTATCATTCCTCAAACAAAAAAATTCTCTTCTCCCATATCCATCCCTTCCTAATGACTATTCCTCACACCTGGAACACACTCCTTTTCTCTCCTTTGCCACATAGAAATAAGCCCAGGGCCCCACTTCTAACAGCCCCTATGGCCATCATCCAGAGGAGGAACCCCTGTGGGGACAGAACCCCCAGCTTCTGACCAGCTGCCTCAACAAGGCTCCTAGAGGGAGGAGAAGACAAGGCAGCAGCCTCCAGACGAGTCAGGCCATGGCCACCCCCAGTGGAGGCAGCCCAGGAGCCTAAGTCCTGGGTATGGCAATGTCCCCGTCCTGCTTCCAGCCACCGTCCTGGCAGATGCTGCAGGGGCCGTAGTCCCGGCCTTCTCTAACCAAAACTACTAAAGACCCCGAAGGACTCTCACCAATAAAGCTGTAGCACAGTTCGCTGATTGATGTCAGAAATAGGTTTTAGGAGTGGAAACGGCGTGAGAGAAGATGCATTCCCATGCCCGTGGGATCTTTCCATCTGACTTGGAGCAGAAAGCTTTTACGAGTATCATCTCTCCTAATAGAACTCCCTGAGATGTGGGCAAACAGTAGGTAAGTAGTCTGAGCCAAGCGCCGAGCAAAGCACTAGGGATACAACTAGGAGATAGCCCTGCCCTCAAAGGGCTCACAGGACCCAAGAGGCAACTGAAAGGGAGTGGGGGGACCCTCCAATCACAGGGTCAGAAGGTCCAGCCCCAAAGCTGATGCTTCTCTCATGAGGATGAGTTTCTGAGAACTCCACTTTTCTATTTATATCCCCAGAATTAAAGCAGTTCTTTTGAACATACTAAATGCTTAATCAATGCTTTTTTCACTCACTAGTATGTTTCAAAAACCACCTTTTTTTTAATTAAATTTTTATTTATTTTTTACTGAAGCTTTTTATACAAGGATCATTTTTCACCATTGACTTGCAAAACCTTGTGTTCCAATTTCCTTCCTTCCCCCCACTCCCTCTCCTAGATGGCAAGTAATCCAATATATGTTAAACATGGTAAAAATATATGTAAATACAGCATAGGCACACATATTTATACAATTATCTTGCCGTACAAGAAAAATCAGATCAAAAAGGAAAAAAAAAAAGGAAAATGAAATTCAAGCAAACAACTAAAGAAGAGGAAATGCTATGTTGTGATCCACACTCAGTTCCCACAGTTCTCTCCCTGGGCAAAGCACCATCTTTCTACATGAAGTTTTCCTGATTCACCATCCCCTTCTCCACTGCTTTTCTCCTCCTCCTCCCAATTATCCCATCTCCATGTTGTTCGTGCTTATATGTGTCTATGCTCCTTCCTTCTGGAATTCAGGAATGGTTTTTATCTTTGTATACACAGCACCTGGCACAGAGCTGGTACTTAATTAAAAGGCTTGTTGATTGATTGATTTAATCCAACCTGTTTTGAAGATAAGGAAAGATGGAGGTCAAAAAAAGGCACAAGTACATATTAAATTCCTACTGTGTGCAAGGTACTGTGCTAAGTGCTTTATACATGTTTTCTTACTGGATAAGGCTTTGAGAGGTGAAAAATTTTAAGGTGAAAAATTATGCCTGTAGTTACAAGGTAGTCATCCCAGCTCTAAGGTTAAGACCACTCTCATTGCCTCAAGTTCAGTGATATTTTCACTGTATCACACAGCCCAGCATCATAATTTAAAAAAGGGGGGAGCATATATGGTTATTTAAGACAATACCAATGGAAAATGTCATCCACATCCAGAGAAAAAACTATGGAAACTTAATGTGGATCGAAGCATAATATTTTTACTTTTTTTGTTTGCTTCTTTTCTCATGGCTTCCCCCGCCTTCTTGGTCTGATTTTTCTTGCACAACATGATAGATATGGAAATATGTCTAAAAGGATTGCACATTTTTAATCTATATCAGATTGGAGCATTTTGTATAAATGTAAGTTTTATACCTGATTTCAAAACCTCAACTAAATAAGTACAAAATGTGAAAATAATGGCTGAACTGGGGCAAAAGTCCTCAGAATAGTCCTGGCAGACTTGCCAGGTCAGTAGGATTCAATGCCTGGCAGTGGAATATTGGGGCTGGTTGGCACAGTGTGAATAGCGCAATAGGCTTAAAGTCAAGAGTTTCTGAGTTCCAATCCAGTCTCAGATACTTACTAGCTGTGTGACCCTGGGTACTTCACTTAACCATGATTATGTCAATAACAAGAAAAATCCCTAATGGAACTTTATTTATTTGTTTGTTTTTAATTTGAGAATTTTATTTTTACCAGAAGCAGAACAAGGGAGCCTATAGCTATACTCTATCCTGATTGGATCATATCTGGTGCTTGTGTTCAATATGACTTGACATTTTAGGAACCACTACCCCTTGAAGTTGGGGACTTTCTAGTCTACAGTTAACCCCCTCCCCAGATTCCTCCCATACTATATATACCTAAGAAGTGATCATCTAGCCTCTGTTCCTTGTTACAAGGAAAGTTCCATCCATGTGCAAATTATCAAGGAATTTGTTTTTTCCCTGACATCAAGCCTATTATGTCTCTTTAGGACTCATTGATTATCCCTGGTTCTTCTTTTTGGAATCTAGCAAAGTATGGCTAATCCCTCTTCAGTATGACAGCCTTTCAGATACTTGAATATGTTTTTTTCTTCTCAAAGTCTTCCCTTCTCCAGGTTAAACATCTCCAGTTCCTTCAGATGATCCTCACAGGCAGGAACTCAAAGCCTGTCATCACCCTTGTTGTTCTCTTCATGTTCTCCTGTTATCTTCAGATCTCCCCCTTAATGTCTTTCCTAAATTATGATGCTCTGAACTGAAACCAATGGCTGGTGTAGAATACAAATGGTCTCTTTGTTCACCCCCTTATTCCTGGAAAAAAGGATCCCCTTTTTTCATATACATATCCCATTGTCGCCCCTTTTAAGGACTTTCTGTCCACTAAGACTTACAGATCTGGCAAACTACTGTCTACCTTGCCTCTAGGACACAAACAAGCTTACACACGTCCACTGAGGAAGACAAAAATGGTGAAAGAACTGGAAAGAATGGGTTGTGTGGATGGATGAAAGGAATTGAAGTTATTTAGCCTGAAGAAGAGAAAATTTAGAGGGAGCTATTTCTGTTATAAAGAAATCAATTATTTTAGAGGCTGTCATGTGGAAGAGGAATTATATTTGTTTTGCTTGGCCCAAGAGCTAAGAGTAAATAATTGAAGGGATTAAATGAGATAATGTATGGAAACAGTTTGCAAGCCTTAAAGGATCCATGTAAATATCAGCTATTATTATTGAGAGGCAAATTTCAGAATGACATAAGGAAAAACATCCTGACAACTAGAGCTGTACTAAAGGCTTATTACCTTCATTGAGAGAGAGTTCCTCAACAATTCCAGTCCTCATGTTGGTTGACTCCTTGAGAAATGTTGCCTGTTCAGATGTTGATGTTTTTTTTTTTTTTCCTGAATTTAGCACCTGTTGCCTGTTCAGATGTTGCTAGGACTTCAGATCCCTTTCCTACTCTCAGATTTTGGATTTATTTATTTGTTTGTTTGTTTATTTATTTATTTTGGTGATTCAATTGGGGTTAAGTGACTTGCCTAGGATCACACTGCTAACTAAGCATCTGGGGCCACATTTGAACTCAGGTCCTTCTGTCTCCAGGCCAGTGCTCTAGCTGCTCCAGATTTTGTATTTCTATGTAACCCAAGGTTCAAAATTATTTGCATAAAATTCTCTTCATTGGTAGGGACTGATTCAATGAACGCAATGCATCACACAGAGAAAAGAAAGATTCTGGTTTTATAGCTTCCAACTATAAGAGAGATGCTTAATTCCGGATTTTTTTAATTTCCAGATTCCTCCTAAAGTACCTTAAGG
>JAJPUD010013154.1:8475-45615 GCA_023553655.1 Myrmecobius fasciatus | reverse complement strand
CTTGCAAAGCCTTCTGTTCCAAAATTTTTCTCTCTTTCCCCTCACCCCTGCCCCTAGATGGCAGGTAGTCTAATACATGTTAATTATGTTAAAATATATGACAAATCGAATATATGTATACATCTTCATACAGAAAAATCAGATCTACAAGAAAAAAAACCTGAGAAGGAAAACAAAATGCAAGAAAACATCAACAGAAAGTGTGAAAATGTTATATTGTGGTCCACACTCAGATCCCACAGGCCTCTCCCTGGGTGTATATGTCTTTCTTCATCACTAAACAATTGGAACTGGTTTGAAACATCTCATTGTTGAAAAGAGCCAAATTCATCAGAATTGATCATCATATAGTCTTGTTGTTGCCATGTATAATGATCTCCTAGTTCTGCTCATTTCATTTAGTATCAGTTCATAAAACATACATTTTAAAGGAAAATATAAGTTGCCTAAGATTTATTGTAACTTTTAAAATCTGAATCAATAAACAGTTTTGAACATTGCTAAGGTAGGAATTTATTTTATTTGGATATGTATATTTGTTATGAGGGCTTTTTAATTGTTCGATTATGGGAAGTAGAGGAGAGAGAAAAATAAATGCTTGTTAATCTGAAAAATTAAATTGTGAAAAAATTTAAATCGATAAATGTTTATTCTTTGCAAGAAACATAACTTCTTATGATCCTAGAATCCAATACTGGGTTTTTAAGAGGCAGATTTGTCCCCAGATTTATTCCCTTTTGTTTCTGGTTTATGAAGAAAACCCAATAAAACCTTTTTAAAAATGATGATGTTAAGGAATAAAGACAATATTCATATTACAAGTTGTTTGTATCATGTTTAAAGATATAAATCATGCTGATAAAGAATATGATTTGTACAGAGTTTAAATATATCTATGGATGAGAAAATAATAGGCTTATGATATCTGTCTCCCAAATGGATATTTCCTGATCAACAGACAGATACTTATAGAGAAGTCTTAGTCTTTGATGGCGACAGCAATCCTCTTCTTGGTCCTTTTATGGACTTCTCTATATTCCATTACTTCATATTTCATATTCCATTCTCCATATTCCATTACTCCATTCTTCATAATTCATACTCCATTCTCCACCGCTTTCTTCAGATTCACTTGGAACTTCATGTTTCCACTGTCTCATGAGAAAATTGAAAAAGCTTACCCTGAATTTAAACCAGTCTGATTCAATCATCTTCACCTAAATGACAAATTAAGTCCCAGGATAAAAATCAGTCCAACAAGATTGACATTGGTGTTGGCTGTGGGGTGGGGCTGAGAAATAGGAGAGAGAGAAAGGATAATTAATTCCCCAGTGTAAGTATGCAGAGAGTCTTGATGAAAGAACCAATATATCCTGATATGATAAAAGCAGAAGCATTTTTTTCATGAACTTTATCAGTACTGTTTAGAGAACTGGTTGGTTCATGACATCTCTGAGATGAAACATAAACAATATTGACAAGACATTTCAAGTAATATACAGAAGAAAACAAAAAGAACTCCAGAAGAGAGCCTAAACAAATGGCAATTTTGTACTACTATACTATCTCATTTATATAAAAAGAGAAAGAAAAATCATAGTTTCATATATAGACAGTCTTGCTTTACATAAGTGGACTATTTTGTAAAACTATGTGAAACAAGTTTTATATATTAAGGTTAGTGTCAGAAATGGGGGGTTAGGATTAGGTTTGGAGTTGATTAGGATTAGCATTAGAACTGTTGATGGAGATGAATTTAAGGTTAGAAGTCAGATGCTAAATAATACTTTTACACTAGTCATGAAATGTGGTAAAATGCAGACATATTAAATACTGTACTATGATAATAAACAGAATTTTGAAATGAAAGGTATAATTAATGATAATGGTAAAATTAATGTAAGTATTGTATTTTAAAGTTAATAGTTGTATAGTATGTTGCCCCTTTCCTATCTACTGTACCTAGCTTTTATCACTGGTGGTTGGCTGAAATTTCTTTCAGAATTCTTTACATAAAGTCAAATTTGGGTAATGGGAATTTTATATAAAGGGAAAATGTCTGGGCAGTAAATTTTAGCTGCTATTTCTCCTTCTTAATTTGTATACCTCCATATCTCCTTGTTCAGGCAAAGAGTGGTCTGTAAAACATATTATTAGTCTTAATTTGAGGAATCATTATCTTGGGGGCAGGGGAGGAATTTGTAGTCCTTCCTCAATGTGATTATGCAAATATTTTAATGAGTGGTTATGACTTGATTGACAACCTCATTCCCAGACAGTCTTCTGTCCCAAAGTAAACTATAAGCTCCTTGAAAGCAGGAACTATCCCAGTTCTCTGTATACTTAACACCTTGAAGAGTATTTAACATAATAGACATTTAATAAATATTTGTTGAGCCATGATTTGTTCTGTTTTACATTAAAATATTCTTGGTTGTATCTTCTTAAGTTCAGGATAAAAAAGTGGGTTTTTTTGTTTGTTTGTTTTTAAAGCAGGTACAACCAACAATTACAAGGAATGCTGTGAGCCTATAAGAACACCAAATAAATCCCTAAGTATTAGGTTGCAGTGTATTTTTCTCATAGGAGAGCTTATAAAAAACATGTATTCCCAATGGGGAAAGTGACATTTTCTGAAACATCTAAGGTAGGCTGCCCTCCAGTGGAGAGCTGGATAGAATAACAATGTCAGAAAGAAAAACAGCCTAGATATAGTAGGCATCAGCCAGAGGTAGAATATCAGATACAACTGGGACATAGAGAGCAATTTTTCATCTGCTAAGCTCCAGGATATGAAATTGTCCCAGGATATGTGAGCCAAAAGACCAAACTTCAAAATATTAGGAAACGAGAGAAGAAAATTGTGGCCCAGAAAGCCTGAAGGATCATTCACTGAGCAGAGAATATAAATTTGAGAAGTATCACCAATCTTTTCTTCCCCAAAGCCCTCCTATTATTAGTGAAATGTGCCTATAAGTGGTATTGCCCTATCTATTTTTCAGACTTTCCACCTGGAGAGAAAAAGACCCGCCTAATGTCCATATTAAAGTGCTGGTTGTTTGCCCTTCATTCTGGAAGAGGATCATCACATCAGGGAGGTGATGTCATGACATGCAAGTGAATTGGATTTAAATGAGAGGTGCAAGGTCACCTGCCTCTCTTTCCCCTCCAGAATCATCTGGGTGCAGTGGCCATATAGTTCAGGACTACGGAACATGGCCCTGGATGCAGTCGTGATACTTTAGCCTTTTAAAGCTAAAGTCTTAATCCATATTGAGGTAGAGGAGAGTTCAAGGGGAAGATGAAGTAAGGAAAGTATTCACACCTTCGGCTTAGATAACACCTTTGAGAACTGTTTAACTCAAGGAGAGGCAACTTCTCTGAATCTGTTACTTCATCTGTAAAATGAGGATTCTTGGACAAAATAGCTTCTAAGAGTACTTCCATTTCTAAATCTATGATCCTATGAACTTTTTTTTTTTTTTTGGTTAACGTTTTATATAGTCAGGAAAAGCAAATTCCCATCCCCACAAATCCCTTAATTTCCAAAAATGTTTATCTCTTTTGGCATTTTAGGTTTACCATTTCCATTTCTCTATCAGAAGGTTAAGTAATGTGTTTAATCTTTTGGATTTGTGGCTTCCATATAGTGCTGATCAGAATTCTAAAATCTTTTGAAGTTACTTTTCTATATGATGTTATCACTTTACCTTTTAAATCTATGGATGGGAGAACTTTGAACATTAAACAAGTGATAGGATAACAGAAGATAAAATGAATTTCCCTATTTATTGGCTCAAACTACCATTTTTTTTTAAATGATGAAAGTTTCTGCAGGTATTTTGTGTGCAGAGAATGTTAGATTGATAGATAGTTCTGGGTACAGTCTGGTAGAACCATTTTTAAAGTATTTTATAGTTTCTGTAGTCATTTTCTTTTGTTTTTATTTTATTGAGACTTTTTATTTACAAAACATATGCATGGGTCATTTTTCAACATTTTCTGTTCCAAATTTTCCCCTCTTTTCCCCCCACTCCTCCCCTAGATAGTCCAATAAATGTCAAATGTTAAAATATATGTTAAATCCAATATATGTATACACATTTGTACAGTTATCTTGCTGCACAAGAAAAATCAATCAAGAAAGAGAACAAAATGCAAGCAAGCATCAACAAAAAGAGTGAAAATGTTATGTTGTGGTCCACTCTAGTCATTTTGAATGGAATTACTCTTTAGCTCTTGATATTGGATTTAGTCAAAATCCTTTTCACGACACTCACAGGGTTTTTATTGTTTATATTATTAAAATTATCTATAGTCTTAATTATATTTAGTTGAACCAAATTTGCATTCCTGGGATAAATCTAAGCTGGTTGTAATGTGAATCTTTCTAATATGTTGTTGTAGCTTATTGATAAAAATTTTTAAAACGTATTAGTAAAATTTGCTCAACCATTCCTATTTGCCTGTTCCCCACATTCACTCTGCCTCTTCTACTAATAGGCTAGTTATGCTTCCCAGCATAAATTTTTTGCTCTGTTCAAGTCAATCAATATTTATCATGCGCCTACTATGCACCCCGAACTACGCTAAGCTAAAGAGGCAGTTCTCTAATAGAAGACAGCATACAAAGCTGAAAAGCGGATAGGGCACCTGGCGGTGGCTGAGGTGAAATCATGACGTTCCTGGAGATGAAGCCCGCTGGTGCTGGTGGAAAATGAGAAGGATTTCTCTCCTTCTCTATTTTCCCCTCGGCACCCCCCCCCCAACATTTTTATAAAAACGAGGGGCGGGGGAGAGTAGTCTGAATTGGGTTATGGGTTCCTCAAGGAGGTAACCCACCTCAGCCATTGCACTCACTTGGCTGGCCGTGAGTCGTTTCCAAGCCCAGTCGGGGGAGGCATCCGCCCAGGCCACCTCCCCTTTTGAGGGTAGGTGGAATCACGTGGGCATCTCCTGCCCAGTCTACCCCCGAACCGGGCCCCAATCTCTGGGAACTCACCCCCCCAGAATCGCGGGAGGAGCCCTGCTAGGGCCGCGATTGGCCCTCGTCTCAGACCTTCCCAAGGGCAGGATCGGGGAGTGACGCAATGCACTCAGCTAGTGGCCCCAACGATGAGCTTCCCTCCGCCCTACATAGTCCTCCCGCCCGGGAGCCACTATATAAGGCTCACCAAATCACCGGTATTTTTCACTGAGGGTGAATATCCCGTGATACTTGGCGGCATGCAAATAAGAGCTTGCGTCAGAGTAGAGCACAGCCTTCCAGTCTTTCCTAGCGCGGGAAATCCCATTTTCTTCAGAGGTCGTAGGTGATAAGCGCATGCGTTGAAACCAGAGCACGGTCCGGGAAGATAGGCCCTCCTGGATTCGGTTTAGAGAGCCATGCCCTCGCGCGGCAGGGGTAGAAGCACCGGCCACGCCCGAGGTTCGGAGCAAGGTTGGGGTTCAGGGTTAGAGATTGCTAGAGGTTAGAGAGAGATGGGGGAGCGCCCACCTATCCCCGCTCCTGAGAAGTTTCCGGGAATGCCACATTTCCGGGCTTGGTATTGGCTAGACGAGAGTGGTGGTCTCTGTTTGCAGGGACTTGTCTGGTGCCGGGGTTAGGGGTCAGGGGTCCGGACTTCGAAGTGAAGGAGAGGCAGTTCCCCCTCCCACCATTCTCTACCCAGTGCGTCCTTGTATGTGTTTTTGCACTCGTGTTTATGGGTTCTTGGTTCTTTGTCTGGCTGGTTATTTTTTCCTCCCCCCCCCCCGGCCCCTCCCCTCCCATCTGGGACAGTCACAGAGCCGGGAGTCTAACAAGTCAGCAAGCATTTATTAAGCACCGACTATGTACCACACTGCTGAGCGTCGGTGATACCCCTACCCTCAAGGCTCTTCCAGCGCAAACCTGGTCTCTACATACAAACGAGATACGTGTGAAATAACTTGGAGATAAAACGTCACAAATGCTAGCTGGCAAGGATCTTAAAGACCATCGAGTTCAGCTCCTATATTATATAAGTCCAGAAGTAGATCATAGTTATTGGTCGTATTGCCTCCCCTTTAGACTAAGGGAAAACCTGTCAGCGCTTGGCATTGTGTCTGGGTTATACAAAATCAGCGTTTATTTAATAAGTGCTTCTTGCCTTAACTTGGCCAGATGGGTAGGAATGTTAAAGACCCTTGAGTCCGACTCTTTAATTTTTATACATCCCCAACCAAAAGTGGAAAGGACCTTAGTAACCATCTAGTCCGGTCCCTATACTGATGAGGAAACTGACACTCAGAGAGAGAAAAGGAGGGAAATAAAACGGCTAGGAATTTTCCTAAGTAGGACATGAACCATGGTTTTCTGGATCCCAGAACTAGTGCTCAAATCTATAGCACTGGATTCTGGGTTCTTCCCCTTCTTACTCTTCTTGATTCATCCAGACCCCAATCCTTATTAGAGCATTAGACAAAATCCATGCTACATTTCTGTTTCATCTCCAGGTGCAAAGGTAAAGCGTCAGTACCCAGAGCCAGAGTTAGGAAAGAGTGAGGCAGCCTCACCAAGCATTGAGTTTCGTTGGCAATGGGAAGACACCGAGGGTATCTGGCACTGGTACTCTTCTGCTCAGGATGTGGAGATCACAGAAGCTTTCAGGTAAGTACTATTCAGAATTTCCTTTCATTTTCTACACCTGAGGTTAAAGGTTTGGTCTGAAGGGACGGTGGTCCTTTGGGACAATTTTCTATCCCTAGGATCATGAGAATTGTGTTTTTTGGGACCTGTGCTCTCACTTATACTCTTAACTACACTGAATTAGATTCATCCAATTTTCTATAGCAGAATCACTGACTACAGATATTTAAGAAAATATCACTGGTCTCTGAATCATATCAATCTTAAGTCTCTAAAAAGCTCTTCTACAGGGAAAAATGTAGTTGAATATTAATAGATCAGTTTCTTATTAATGACATCCTGTTTACCTTTTCAAAAATGTTTTGCAGAAACTAGTTCTGTGAGATGATAACATTTGTGAAGTAAGCCTTTTACTTATTGTATTTACTTGGCCTTTTTTCTTCCGTCAAGAAATTCTTACACTGAAGAATTGGATATTCTTTTTCTCTTTTGCTGTCAGTCCTTTTGGATTGACTTTATCTTGGGATTTAGTTTGTCTTTTCATTTTTAACTCTTTTGCTGTTATGGAAGTTGAAATCAATCTTATCAGTAGGCATTTGTTCAGGGCCTACTCTGTGCCAGGCACTATGCTAAGCACTGGGGATTAAAAAAAAAATTTAAATAATAAGAAGCAAAAGACTGTCCTTTTCCTCAAAGAGTCCACTGACTTAACAGAAGAGACAACACTCAAATAAATATGTACAAACAAGCTATATACAGAGCAAATAAGTAATTAAAAAGAAAGACATTAGAATTAAACAGAGTTGGGAAATGTTTTCTGTAGAAATTGGGATTTTAGATAGAACATTAAAAAAGCTAAGGAAATCAGTAGTTGGAGATGAAGTATAAATGGGTATAAATGGCTCTCTTCATCACTTTTAAACAATTGGAACTAGTTTGAATCATCTCATTGTTGAAGAGAACCACATCGACTTGGGCGTGTTTTGCAGGTAGTAGAGAAGGAGCCAATAGGGAGAGATTAAAGATAAGTAATAGAGTGGAGATAACAGAGGGGTCAGTCTGTTGGAGAAGATGGAATAGAATGGGATTGCTTGTAGGGAGAATAACCTTAGCTTATGTTTATGTTAATGTAGTAAGGCTACCTCATCATGTGAAATGGATGAAGGAGGAGATAATGGCAAAAGATATATGTTTATAAATGTTATGAAATAAGAAAGAGGGAGTTCATGGCAGATGGCCTCAATATTTTCTGTACAATGTGAGCCAAGGATCTCAGCTGAACAGGTCTGGGGGAGTGCTGTGGGAAATTTGAGCAGGGATAAAATGGTTTGGAATAGATGCTATGGAGAGTGGGATAGTGAATTGATAAGTGAGGTATAAGCAGTATTGAGGGCTCAGTTGAGGTGTGTAATAAGTTTATGTAATAAAAGTAGAATCAAAAAATTACATGATTTTCTCCACCTTCTTTAGCAGCATGACTGAGGCTTGGCAGGATGCACTTGGTGATATAATAAAGGATCTAGGGACTCTGAGAACAATGTAAAGTTGAACTGGTTTTTGAGAATTGAGGGTTCAAGAGATTGGAGATCACGTGTGGACAAAAAATTGACTTGACAGTAGAAGACAGAGCAACAGATTATGGTCTGACGTTTTTGATGAATGAAGGAAAGTAACCTAAAAAAGGGGCTGTAGACAATACCTACCAGAATTTTGACTTTAGGAATTTGGGTAGGGATAATTGTCTCAAATTGGATTATTTTTCAGGAAAGGAAGTGCTTTGGTAAATGTTTCATCAGAGAGTGGAAACGTGAAGCTTCAGATTGATTTCAAGAAGATGATCCAGAGGAACACAAAGACAAGGACTGAGAGGAGGATTGCTCTTGCCATCAAGGAACAGGACTCCTGTAAATGTATTCTTGTATCAGGGGGTGTTTGTTTTAGGAACACATACCATATGCCCATTATTAATTATTTTATCATTCATAGATATAATCTATATAAATCTTTATAGTGCCACTCTCTATCATAACATTTTATAATATGAATATTATCTTTGTTCCCTGGCACTATCATTAAAAAGAAGTTTTGTTAGATTTTCTTCATAGATTATAAACAAAATATCAGGGGATTGATTTGCTTCTTGGGATCTCTGCATTAGCTTTTTGGTTTCTGGGTTCATTGGGTGATAGATTGCTTGTAAAAGATAAAGCACCTAATAAATATTTATTGACTCAAATTTGAAAGACCCAGCAAAACTTCAGGGAAAGAAAGAAATACAACTTATGATACATCCTTTAGAAAAGGAAAAGTAATTCAGAATCTTGTTATTTTTATCTATTTTACCCTAATTGTGTCAAAATTCTTCTTTTGATATTGTTACGCTTTAGATTTTGTCTGGCAGTGGCAGAGTGATGAGGAAGATGACTGGATCCCATATAATGCCAAAACTTGCCTGGATCTGGAAGCAGCTCTAGGAGAAAGCAATGAGTCAAAGATAGATGTGGTATTTGGCCGAAAACATTATACTCTGGATGTGGGCAACATGGTACAAATCAATTGCAAAAGTGGATACCTGCGCAAAATAAAACGCCAGTCTTCAGGTATATGTAGTTGTCAGTTTAATGAGGAATGCCTGAGATTCAGCATGGGATTGATGTATGGAGAAAGAACTATCCAGTTTGATATTCTTATGGATAAAGTAAAGGAAGAGAGAACAAGCCATACAAGGATTGTGATATACAAAGAAGTACTGACACATACTGAGAAATGTAACCTGAAGAGAACGGGGAGTTAGACAGAGACACGAAAGAGAAAACCTAGTCATTGTTTCAGGATAGGGGCTGATTCATTCACAGGAGCATGGGCAATATTGTGAAGAGCAAGTCTAGTCTCAGTTCAAAAATCACAAAAAAAAAAAAAACCCACCAGAAGTTGAGGAGCTTGAAGCCTTTGCTCATGGTTCTTTTCTAATTGACAAATGATCTCGGGGCCATTAGCTCTTTAAATATTGTAGATTAAGGAGAAAACTACTCAGAGGCAATGATGATGTTAAGAATATTGATTATAGGAATTGTTGATAACAATGTGTTGAAATTTTAATTTTTCTACTGACCAACCCACTCTTTGTGAAAATACCTATTTTTCAGAGAAAAGGTTACATTTTATATTCCCATCATCCTTTTCTTTTTTTTTAAATACATTTTTATTGGTATCTTTTGGTTTCTTATTACCTAAAATTTTCCCTTTATAGCCTTTCCCTTGTCCCACTCTCAGAGAGATCTCACATGTAACAAAGAATTCTGTCTTTTCTTTTCTTGTCTCTTTTTTTGCCTTTAGTGGCTATGGAGTTGACTGAAGCTAATGGAAACAGTACTAGAAACATCTCCAGTGTTTCTTCTATGGAATGCCCTTCTGAAGCCAAGAAAGCCCGAGATGAATTGCATCAAGGAATGAAACAAGCACCTGTGGCAGAGAATGCTGAGATAAATGACAAGAACAAAGAGAACCAAGGTTGTCTTCTAGTGGGAGAGAAGGGAGCATCAAAGATGGTTTTAGGGAAAAGGCTTATATTGTATCCTTCTGTTCTAATGAGTAACTTTTGTGCTACTTTTGAGATGTGGTCTGAAGTAATCATGCTACAGCAGCCTACTGACTCTTATTCAACTAAAACTGCCATCTCCAAAATTACCATTGATCCCTTAATTGCCAAATCTAATTCTCCTTTTCATTCCCAATCCTTCTTGATCTCTTTGCCTTATCTCATACTACTGATCTCTTTGCCTCTTGATTCTTCAGTCTCTCTGAGGTTCCTTCTTAGTTTCCTTTTCTGGTTTTTCGACTTTGTCATGCCCATTAATTAGAGATATTCCCAGTGGCTCTATCTTGTCCTCCTTAGTCCTAGTTATCCAAACAGGATTGGTCAGGAAATTGAAAGATTACCATATGAAAAGGGTGCTGGTAAGCCCCTACATTTTTTTTGTGATTTCAGCACCAGTTGAAAATATTGTCTGTTTCCTCAGTTTCTGTGAAGACCTTGTTATTAAAGGGCAAAGCTCCAGTGGATCCAGAGTGTACAGTTAAGGTGGGAAAGGTGAGAGACCCTTGATCTAAATCTTAATCAAAGTGTTTTGACACCATTTAGAAAATGTCTTACCTTTAATAGATGTTGCTGCTACAGTAGAATTTAGTGTTAGTGAATCATCCCTCTTGAGGCTGGAGAACTATGGAGCAGTATCAGCCTTATCTCCCCTTTGTCAGCAGGTTGTATATGCTGTCTCCAAAGAATATTTGATTGCATGAGAGCATTTATTGAGTATGGGTTATAAGCACTAAAAAGGATTGGGCCATAGGGCAAGGAAGTTGGTGTTTTAATTGTGATGCTAGATGTTTGGGGGAGTCTGCTGCTCTTGCATCAGGGATCTGCAGGTGAAGATGATGGAACTGATCAGGACCAGTTCTGGCACATTGAAGTTTTATTCTTTCAGAAAAAATCCGAATATTGAAGTTTTGCTCTTTCAGAATAAGTTCAAGTAGAGAGGAGAAAAATCCTGAGGGCTTGCTCAGGACCTATTCTATCCTGGTGTCAGAAAGAGTAGAGAACACTGAAAAGAAACCAAGATTTAGGCTTCCAAGAAATCTGGGTTCAAATGCTGCCTTTACCAATGACCAGCTGTACGTGACTGTGAACAGTTGTTTAGCTCCTTTGAACCTCATTCTTCTTTATTGTATAAGGATAGTGATAGAACTTAAAGACTCCCCTCCCCCCCAATTATTGTTATGAGGATGACATTGATTATGTAAAGTGCTGTACAAACAATAATTTTTTTTTTAGTAAATGCCAGCTCTCCTTATGTCTGACATGTCATCTTCTAGGCCCACGTATACTGTGAAGGAGATGATGTGTATGATGTTATGCTGAACCAGGTGAGAAGGAAAGGTCTGTTTGAAAAGGATCTTTTTTGTTAATTGTTAGGGTTCTAGTGTTCATATGTTCCTAATTCAGTATTCCTTACATTAGATACTAACTGGCTGGCAATACTGTAACACAATACTAGGTGTGCTTATTGTTAGAATCAACTTGTTCCCAAGATTTTGTAAGCTCAAGCTCTCTGTCAGTAGGTTAATATAAGATATCCTTTCCTTAAGGAGCAAAATAAATCACTTTATTTTTTGGATTTCTTTTTTAAAGTTAATTTATAGTTCTTATTTAGGAGTGGTTATGGGGAGTGGGAAAAAGGAAATTCTCTATCTAATTTGTCCCACCAATTACAAACCTGTTCTGTCTTATACTCACTCTTTCCTTGTTCACTAGGAAACTGGCATTTTCTTTGTGCCTTTATCAGAATGAGGGCTTTGGATTAAGCAAACTAGAAAGTCCATTCTAACTCTTTAACTTTTTTTTTTTTTTTTAAACTATATTTAGGAGACTGAAAAGTGAAAGGGAGAAAGGTCTATGTACATTAACCAAAAAAAGTGTGTGTTAGACCAGACAGTGCAGGGAACAGAATTCCAATGTGAAGGCCAAGTAGTACTTTGTGGAATTTCCCTCACTCCACTGAATCCACAGCTTTACTTTGCCCCTCTTGCTACTATTTACTGGTCACATTCTTCCCAGAGTGGTCTACATGACCCTCACTCCACACCCCAACTTGAAGGGAAGAGGTCCTTGCTCTTTGTCCTTTTCTACCATTGTCCTGCTCTTAGCCCTCTTTCAGATTGCTGCAAGCCACAGTTGTGGACAGTATCCACAAAAGAACCAACATCTAGAACCAAGAACTAGGGTAATCCTTCACCTCTAGGTATGAGAGAGATTGTTTCTTTGTAATAAATACATTGTAAAATTATTTATTGTTTTTCTTGGAGAAATGATTACAAGAGAATAGAAGGGATTAAGAATGAAGAGAGTTAAATGCTCAGAAATGTGGGAGAAGGAACAGAGAGACAAAATGGAAGAAGCCAGGACAGATTACTTAGGGCTAAGTTCAGAGCTTCAGAATTCTTACTCATCCTTAGGATTGCAGAATGCTTTCTAAAAGTTATGAGGAAATGGTAGTTTCTTTTGGTTCTCATTCCTCTTCCTCAGCTTTCCCCCAAAATGAAGTTCTCTCTCCCACATTACTTATTTCCCAGGGAAAAATTGGTGTTTATATCCAAAGAATATTTTATTTATGTGAACTTTTATTCATATATTAATGTGAATTTTTTATAACCCTAGTTTTTGTTTGTGTGTCACTTCTTATTTCAATGGTTGTAGACCAATCTCCAGTTCAACAATAACAAGTATTATATCATCCAGCTGCTAGAAGATGATGGACAGAGAAACTTCAGTGTCTGGATGAGATGGGGCCGAGGTAACAGCTATAGTAGAGGAATTGAAAGAAGGGAATTCAACATTTCACAAGTTGGAAGGACAATTTGCCAATAACTGAAGGGATTTCTGAACTAGAATTGAACATATGGGAATCTTGAAGGGTAGGATGCTGTAAAGACCAATCTAGGTTTCTTGTAGAAAGAAATATAGTTCCTGCTCCTGAGGTGGAAGTACAAAGAAAGGAAGTACCCTTCTCAAGAAACTTACATCCTGTAGCATCCAAAAGGACTATTAAACTAAGAGCAATTTGGCAGTTAGATTTGAGACTTATATTGACAAGATATATATGTTATCTCTATTTGAAAAATCAAGACATCCCTAAACTCTACCCAACTCTTTAAATTCTGTAATTTTTTTGTCTCCTTCAACTATTGTAGTCTGCTTTTTGCCCAGAAGTGAATAGCAATCATGAAGAATGACGTTTTTCTCTATCTTAAGCAAATGTATAGTGCTTGAATTTCTCTGAAGGACTGATACTCTCATTGGCATTTTCTTTGCAGTTGGGAAAGTTGGACAGCACAGTTTGGTGACCTGTTCTGGAGACCTCAACAAAGCCAAGGAAGTATTTCAGAAGAAGTGAGTGGCCTAGCAAGTGGGCAGGAATATATCCTCCAAAACATCTTTCTTTTAACTAAGATATCTTCTTAGTCAAGTAAAAATTATCAGTTTAACCTCTCTGAAGCTTATCAAAGAGGCCATAAAATTCATGAATGTGGCACAGCTAGATTATCTGGGAAGGCTAGGAGAAAAAGTAACTTCCAGTAATTGGAGCATCAGAGTCTAGCTGCCTTCCTCTCTCCTCCGTCCCACCAAAAATATACCCCAAGATCTTTAGAAATACCTATCAGGACAGAAAAGTGGGAGCATTTGGGCTATTCTAGGTTCTTCTATCCTTAGGCTTAGATGTATGTACATATACATTGAAAAAACCCAGGGTTCTATTCTTTCCTCTAAGTTCTCTCTTTCTTGGCCTTTTCCATCCCTCCAGAATCCTTGAGTTTTTATGGGAAAGTAATGTATGAGAGCATTCAATACAATAAGAAGACAAGCTATCCTGCCAGGACTGCTAAAAATGTTCTTGTAGCATCATCCAAGGAATTTTTCCCCCTTCTCCTTTGAAATTACAGATTTTTTGACAAAACAAAGAATAGTTGGGAAGATCGGGGCAGCTTTGAGAAAGTTCCTGGGAAATATGATATGCTGCAGATGGACTATACAACCAGTACTCAGGTATGCCCTAACCTTATCCCCAGGGAAAAGCTATTCCATCTTACTGTTAGGATAAAAGCTAGCAAAATAGTCATGCTATAGTCAGCACATTACAGACAGAGCTAACATTTCCCCTGATGACTAGCACTTTCCAATTTTATGACTGATAAGCCTGTTTAGTTGAGGGTATAAGAATGAGACAGAGTAGACAGGAGAAGGGAATAGATCTCTTTTATGTCCTTGGAGATTATGGGGAACTTTCATTTGTTGCTTTACAGTACATTAGTAGAAGAATAATGCATAGAACAAAAACAGTAGTAGACCAACTACATTATGCATTGGTAAGATTCCATCTGAAGTATTGTGTTCAGCCCTGGCTACCATTTTTTAAGCAGAGGGACACTGACAAATGGAAATTTGACCAGAGAATAACAATCAGGATAGTAAACGCTCTGAGAACAGCCAAAGGAATTGGAGAAATTTAGCTTATAGAAGAGTACTTGGGCCTTGATGGCTATCTTCAAGTATTTGCAAAAGCTATTTATTATTTGAAGAGGAATTAGATTTATCCTGTGTCATTTTAAGAGTGCAGATATAGGAACAACAAACAAGTTACAAAGGCAGATTTGGTTCAATGTAAACAAGTTTTTGAGAAGTAGGTAGTGGATAGAGAGCTAGCTTTAAAGTCTGGCTTGAAATCTAGCCTCAACTCTTCATAGTCACTTAATCTCTCACTGCCCCAGGCAGTTCTTCATTTAAGACTTCCTTACAAAGGACTTTTCCATCTATATTGGTTGAGGAAATTCCTTTTGGTGGATTCCTCCTTTCAATAAATCACAAGTCTATACCAAAAAAAGAAAAAAAGACCTCTGTAATAATAAAAAATGTCTAAAAATGATGACTTAACATCAGTATTATGCAATGATCAATTCTGATGAACATGATGCTTTCCAACAATGAGATGACTGATGCCAGTTCCAAGTCTTGTGATGAAGAAAGCCATTTACACCGAGAGAGAGAGGATTGTGGGAACTGAATGGGGATCCCAACATAGCATTTTCAATCTTTTTGTCACTGTTTGCTTGCATTTTGCTTTCTTACTTGTTTTCTTTCCTTTTTTGATCTGATTTTTCTTGTGCAGCAAGAGAATTGTATAAATATGTTTACACATAGTGGATTTAACATATATTTTAACATGTATAATATGTATATTGGATTGCTTGCCATTTAAGGGAGGGGGTGAGGGGAAGGAGGGGAAAATCTGAAACAAGGCTATGCAAGGGAAAATGTTAAAAAAATGATCTGTGCATATGTTTTGAAAATAAAAAGCTTTAAAAAAATAAAAAAATAAAAATGATGAATTGGCCACCATAGGAAGTATTCAAACAGAAATGGTTTTGTTGGGGATTTATGTAGAAGATAGAACTAGATTACCTCTAATCCTTTCCAAATAGATTTTATAATCTGTCTCAGGGTGAAGAAGAATCAAAGGAAGGGACACTTGATCCTTTTTCACCTCCCAAAGTAGAGTCTCAGCTGGAACTTCCAGTCCAAGAGTTGATAGAGTTGATTTGCAACATTCAAACCATGGAAGAAATGATGGTGGAGATGAAGTATGATATCAAAAAAGCCCCACTGGGTATGAGCCCTGTATTAAACTCTTCTCTTCTTTCCCCAGTCCCCAAAGTGGGATATTCTTTTTCCTCCATGAATCTAGGTTGGACTTCCCTGGTTGGTAGTAGTACTGAATTGGAGGTAGCATAAGGAAGGGGAGTCTGGAGTTTCTTTTAAATAGTCTAGAGGGAAAGTTCAGAAAGTCATTTAGGAAATCTGGTCTTTGAATGAACTTACAGGGAAGCTGACAGTGGCACAAATCAAGGCAGGTTACCAGTCCCTTAAGAAGATAGAAGCCTGTATCCGGTCTGGTCACAGTGGGCGAACCTTGGTGGAAGCATGTAATGAGTTCTACACCAGGATCCCACATGACTTTGGGTAAGATTGCCTCTGGGCCACCATCATCACAATGTCCTTTCTGTCTTCTTCACCCCTGCTAAAAAACTTACTAGCAGAAGAGAATGACTACTGACATCCTCTCAGCCCTTGACAAATAAGTCTTTCTTAGATGCACAGTTAGGATTGAACAACTCAGGAAGCTGGGAATCCATGAAATGAAATGCAGTCTTTTGTATAGAAATTGAGCCTTTGTCAGGTCATATTCCTAATCTTCAACTAAATTAGAATGTCTGGCTTTTGAAAGAATCGGACCTAGCTTTGTAAGTATGAGGGGAACACCCCTTTCTTTGACTGCAGGCCGATTTATTCCTTCTTATTTTCCACAACTCTAAAAGAAGCACAGCCCTTCTCCCAAGAGAACAATCAAATATCCATAAGCATTTTATATAGAAGGGAATTTTATAATCCTTCTTTGTGATCCAAGCCTTGGTTAGAAAGTTTTTTCTTTCTGTCTCTTCTTGTCCTATTAATTCTTTATATACTTGGAAATGCTATTCTCAGTTTTTGGTCTTCTCTAATTTAAACTGGTTCCTCAACCTGCTTTTTGCTGGAATTTATTTTAGTCCTTTTAGTTATTTTTCTTGTGAACCACTAACACTTGTGTTCACTAACAATTTTGCTGATATTTCTGGCCCTAGGCTTCGTACTCCACCACTAATCCGAACAGAACAAGAATTGAAAGATAAAATACAGCTTTTAGAGGTAAGAGATATGTGGGTTGATGGATGTCCTATTTCCTTTAATTCTATTAGTCCCAAGATCTCTCTCACCACTTTATATCTTATGCCTTTAGGCACTGGGAGACATTGAAATTGCTATCAAGCTGGTGAAGACAGAGCTGAAGACCCCAGAGCACCCACTGGACCAGCATTATAGAAACTTGCATTGTGCTCTTCGTCCTCTGGACCATTCCTGTCATGAATTCAAAGTGATAAAAGATTTCTTCTCTTTCCCCAGTCAAAAGTTCTGCTTCTTTTTCCCATTGTCATTTCTAATATTATTTCTAAAGTCTATAAAGAAAAAAGAATCCATATTTTTATCAATTAGTAAGATTTTTTGCTAAATGGGGCCTCTTAATGGCTTGTGAAATCTGGGCAACTGAGGGAGAAATACACTTCTATCTGCATGCATCAAGGAACCCCTGGGGTCAGTGATCCCCAGTCCAGAAGCATTAATTTCTTCCGTCCCTTTATCCAGGTGATCTCTCAGTATCTACATTCTACTCATGCTCCTACTCATAATGACTACACTATGACCTTGCTTGATGTCTTTGAAGTGGAGAAAGAGGGTGAGAATGAAGCCTTCAGAAAGGATCTTCCCAACAGGTCTGTTTGTTTCTGGCCTTGGTATGAAAACCTTGTTGATTTCTCTTTAGTTAATTCCCTAAAGAACTGAGTATGGTTGTAGATTTGCAGAGAGGGAAGAAAGGAAACTGGAGACTCAGTCCTCTCCACAGCCTAGCTGGAAGGGAAGCAACAAAAGCTGTAGGTTGATACTTATGGCTCTCCTCTAGGATGCTGCTGTGGCATGGTTCCCGATTGGGCAACTGGATGGGCATCCTGAGCCATGGACTCCGCATCGCTCCACCTGAAGCTCCTGTCACAGGCTACATGGCGAGTACAGAGTACAGTTGAAACTCTTAGGTTGAACAAGACACGGTCATGACCTTTCTTTGATGTCTTTAAAGTGAAACTCTTGGGTGATAATTCCTAACACATGAAGTTTGGCCTCGGCTGGAGATTGTGACAGTGATATCTGGGGTTGATGTAAACTGAGGTGCCTTTCACCTTCCTATAGATTCCCAACCAGACTTCAGCTGTTCAGGGTTCTTAGCTATTCTGAACCCTTTTCACAGCTAGAACTTTTCTTATAAGGCTTTAACTTCTAAGAGCTTTTAATGAAGATTTCTAACTCCTAAAACAAAATAGAAAGCTTGTTCCTTTTTTTTCCCCCCTAGTTTTTAGCAAAAGGCTCCACTACCCTTATAATGTCCACTCAACAAAGCTGTGGGAAAACAGAGCAAAATCATAACCCTAGGGAATGAGTTGATCTTTTGCTCAAGATATTTAAAATTTCAAACTAGCATTTTATTCAGCTATACTTTTTCTTCGATAGGCTCAGTTGCTGATTTAGTCATCTGTCTGTCATTTTCAGTTTGGAAAAGGAATATACTTTGCTGATATGTCCTCCAAGAGTGCCAATTACTGCTTTCCCTCACGCCTGAAGGACATAGGGCTGCTGCTGCTCTCAGAGGTGAGGAAAGGGCTCAGCTGATAGGACACACTTTCTATCAGCATTAGCCTCCTTTTCAGGGTGAAAGGAGAGAATGAATTTTTTCATTTTCTGTTACACTGTTGCATCCAACCAGAACGAGATAGAGAATGACAAAAATGCCAATAGTCTTCTCAGGGACAAGCATGGTGGCTTACTGGGAGTCTAAAGATCTGGGTTCAACTTCTAGACCTGAAAATTATGAGCTTTGTGACCTCAGCCTGCTCACCTCCACCCTTTAAGTCTTAAGGGAATCTGTAAATGAGACGTAAATGAGATGGTGACAGATTCTAAAGTCCTTCTCAGCTGTTATTACCATTAACTCCCAGGGGAGGCACAGCATGTGGATTTCAAGGACATTCTCTTTTGCAGGTAGCTCTGGGTGACTGTAATGAGCTACTGGAGGCCAATCCTGAAGCAGCAGGATTGCTCCAGGGCAAACACAGTACCAAGGGAATGGGCAAGATGGCGCCCAATCCCTCCCATTATATTACTCTGTAAGTGTTCACAGTTACCTTTACTTTATCAGTCCCATTATTCTTTTTATTCCTTGGCCAGACAGTTTTTTAACAAAGCCTTTCTATCTTCTTCCTTTGGCAGGAATGGAACCACAGTGCCCCTAGGACCAGCAAGTAACACAGGAATTCTGAACCCACAGGGCTATACCCTCAATTACAATGAATTTATTGTCTATGACCCTAGCCAGGTTCGTATGCGGTATCTGCTAAAAATTCGATTCAACTTCACCCAGCTCTGGTGAGGGAAGAGATTCTTTATTTTCTGCCCTTTCCAGGTTAGCTCACATGACAGATCAGATAATATGAAATGTATGATTTTGCTGATACTTTTAATAATAAACATATTGAAAAGCTGGCATTGCCTGGAGATAAAGTCTGAAGATGCCACAAACAATTGTCTCTGTCCAACCATCTTACTCCCATGACAAAAAGTACATGTGCCCCAGGGTATCTCCCACAGCCAGCTGCAGCGTGGACATAGGTCCAGGTCGTGGCTCCATACAGCTTACTGCTCCCTCACAACGGAAGAGACCTCGCTGTAACAGATACAAGGACACAAGTCTCGTCCTTAAGTTTTTCACTACAGCATCTAGCCAAAATACTAGATTTCTTCCCCTCTGTGCCATCCCAGTCTCTGTGTTCCCATATCTCTTCACCATCCTGCTCACCAGTTGTAGGTTAGACCTCTCCCAGAGTTTCACATCTCGGTCCTCAGAGGCCGTCAGCAGCAGCTCAGGGAGCACATGGAGCACTGTGATGGAACCTGAATGAATCTAAAGAGAGATGGGTGTGCTAAGCTCCCCCAGAGTTCTGCCTACTACTGAACTCTTGCTTTCTGTCCTCTCACCTTCTTGGAGTACCGTGTCTCCAACTTCCGGAACTCAGATTCCTTTTCTGTGTATTGCCATATGTTGTTGGTGTCCCAGTCTCCCTCAGGGGTACGTTCTGCCATGTTCCAAAGGATGCCTTCCGAGCTGGCACACAGAAAAGCAGAGCCTGCCATTCCCAGGGCAGAGTTAGAATCAGAGCAAGCCACTGGGCCCTCAGCATGCTTATTTCCCTCTTTAGGCCTCTCTATTCTCTTGGATCCTTTGCCAGCTTACCAGAGTCAGGCTTGGCTTGCGTTATCCACAGTAGGGTTCCTCTAGGATTTTCCAGCTGTAGATTAAAATTCTCTCTGTGCTCCAGTATATTTGACTCTTTCTGCTGCTATTGAAGGACAGATGGGAAAAGGAATGTTTACACACATGTGTGTTTTTGTCTTAACTCACCATATCAGTCCAGATTCAATAATAGTTTATCTGCAGGATTCACTGAACTATAGCCATCTGTTAAAATTTGGTTTCTTTGGTGTAGCTAAGGTCAAGTATAATTCATACCTGTTCCCTAAAGAACTCTGTAATTGGGCAATGAACATGAATGCGAAAAGATAAATGAATCATGTATGTATGATTGGCATACAAGCTAGGCATCATACTAGGTGCTAGAGATACAAATACAGAATTGATTTGTATTCTCAAGGAATATATACTTAAGCATTTGGCCACACATGTAAGACTTACATAGACAGAGAGTGAAACATCATTCTGAGTATCCAAGATAAACACACCATATTCCTTGTGGGTAGAAAGCCTAGTGTGTGTATTGAAAGGGAATTCATGCCTAGAGTAAAAGAAACAGATTGAACTTGGAACCTTTTCAATGACTCAATGGATCTGTACTCTAAACAGGATCAGCTTTAAAGAGGAGAGATTATTAGATAAAATTTTTAGCCTAAATTAGATAAAATCTTCATACCTTGAAAGTCCTTTCCATTCATGTTTTAATTAAAGGAGGGAGTAGCTAAGATCTTACCAGGAGTCTAAATTAGGAGAATCTAGATTCAGAAGCAGCATCCCCAGAAGTGGCTTTGCTAAGATGAAAGAGCAGCTATCTGGGGCCAAGTCCATGGACAACAGGGTGCTCCTGCCTGGCAGGTCCAGTGGAAAGTTACAGTTCAGGCTGGGAAATGAATAGAGGGGAGAAAATTGGCTAAATGCTACTGTATCCTACCAGGCCACCCCTGGGTTACACAGAACTAAAATGGAGGCAATGAAATCCTCTTCCAGGAATCAGGATTTTCCCAGGGATATTTTACCCAAATATTGAAAGGGAGCCGTGATCTGACCCAAGTTCCCCTTTGCTCAGTGAGTAAAGCCCGTTACTTCCATTCACTCCCATTTTACCTGAGAATTTTAGGCCTGAGGTCCTCCTCTTCTATTTGCCACTTGCTGAGGTTTTTGTCATTGATCAGGGCAAAGAAGGTTTGTGGAGAGGACCAGCACAGGGCACTAACACGGCCAGGGGCCTGGTACAGATCACGAGGCAGGCTCAGTGTCCTGGGCCCAGAACCAGGCCATCCCACCGCCACCTTCAGCCTCCCTCTCAAACACTGAGTACCATGCACCATGTGAGGCCTTCGTAAAAACAAGGCCACTTGGACTCACCTGAGCTTTGGCTACAGCTTTGGCCTCCTGCCACAGAGTTAGTTCCCCAGCCTGGCTGCCTGACACTGCCAGGGAACCATCTGGAGCCCAGGCCACAGCGGTAATGGCTGTGGGCCTCTCACCAGCACCTGAGTCATCTAGAGATGAGAAGAGGCTCATTAGAGAAGAACACTGCCACTCCTCCAACACCTGCTGATCTCCAACATAAAATGATGGTACCATGAAAAGCCATCTCCCTTTTTTAAACAATCACTGCAACTATTTTGGGGGAAACATTATACTTTGTCAGGAGATTGGTGGGGTGTTTTCAGTGGAGTGTCTCTAGTGTCATATGTAACTATTTTACAATCATATGAGTAGCATATCAAAATGCATACACTGACCAAGTGGGATTAAGAGGAAAAGTCCAGGCTTTCCCCCTAGTCACAAGGTCCCACTTGACTCTCCAGCCCCACACTTACCCACTTTCTCAGGGACATGCCAGAGCCTCACTGAGCCATCTTTGGAGGCCGTCAGCAGAAGACCCAAGGTCTCTGAGGCTGCAGCTGAAATGACTGGACCACTATGTCCCAGAAGGGTATGTGTCTGGAACACCTGCAGAGGAAACAGAGGTGCTAAGCCAGTAATCCACAGAGTTTTGGCTAGGGAATCATTCTCTTCCCTCAACCCCCGAGGGAGGCTCACCAACAACGGATGCCACAGCCAAGTAGCTCCGTCCAGTCCGGCAGTTACGACCAAGAGCTCTGACCCAGGCTGTCCAGCTGATGAGAGGTGGAGGGGGTCAGAGAGAGGGCCAAGAAAGGAACAAGGAAAGGCACGAAGGGGGGAGTTTTGTCACCTGTACGAGGCTCCTTGACGGCCACACAGTGGCTGACGGGTCCAGAGTGGGCAGGAATACTTGTCAGCTCCACGCCGCAAAGGTCCCACACTTTTAGCACCCCATCCCGGTCCACAGATACCACATGATCCTCCTATTCCACCCCACCCCCCAATCAAAATCATAGTTACATTGAAGGCAAGTAACTAGGTTTTGCTACAGCTTGTCTCACCACCCACCTATCCACTGTAGAAGGAAAAGAATTAGATATAGCCTTAAGCTTAAATCTGGAATAAGTAATCAGACCTAGGGAGGTGGGTAAGTGGGCTCACCACAACAATTTAGTAATAAGCTCAATTCTGATGTGCTATTCTTCCTTTCAGAAAATGTACATAACCTTCTAACCAGACTCCTACTTCCCTACGCCATCCAAAGCAGCTCACGGTCCATTGGGCTGTGACTTCCTAGAAAGCAGGGAGTGCCTTTTTCCTCTCTTGGTATCTCCAGATCTTAACTCGGGCTCTGGCACACAATGGGTATTTAATAAATGTTTATTGATTGACTAATAATATCTTTGAAACTTATACAGACAAAATATTCAGGACACTTGACTGACTCAATTACATTTTAGCATAAGACTGCCTTCCAACTCTAGAGTCTTCCTGAAAAGTATAGCTCACCCTATTTCCTCACAATCACTTCCCCATCATGAAACCCACCACCCCATTCCTTACTCACCACAGCAACCACAGTGCTCACTGCACTCTGATGACCTAGAAACTGGCCAAGTTGCTGGCCAGACACTGGGTCCCATAGTCGCACAGAACCATCATTGGAGGAGGAGAGCTGGAAAGTAGAGGCCACAGATAAGGGACATTCGTTCTTTCTATCTGTTATTTAGCAATGGCTATGTATAAGACATAAGATATCCTGTTGGATACTGATTTAGTGATAGTCTAAGAGATGCTTGCCTGCCTGGCTCTCCATCTGCTTAGACAAGGAGCTATCTAAAAAACAAGAAATGTGGCTGCCAATCAATTGGGGAACAAACAAATCATGAAATATGAGTGTATTGGAATATTACTGTGCCACAATAAACGATGAATATAAGGAATCTGGAGAAACAGGAAGATTAATGTGAACTGATAAAGTAAAGCAAATAGAACCAGGAAAATGATATGCAAAAATATCTAATAAGCTAAAACATTAAAATGAAATCAAATATTATAACATAATAGCCACTCTCAGTCCTGAGTGGGATATGCATCTCCCTTCTTTCCTTAGAGGAGGTAATAATTTCTGATACAAAATGTTGTATATGTTGTCTGATACTAACCTGACAATTTCTCCACTAAGCACTTAATCTTTCTGCCAAAGATAATACCATCCTCCCAATAACCCAGTCTCACAAACTACATGTGCTAGACTCTTCATTCTTTCTCATCCCCCACAGCCAGTCTATATCTAAGGCCTGTCAAGTTTACTTTCATTCCCTCCTATATCCCTCTTGTCTTCTCTCTGCATATACTCTCACTTTGTAAGCTCTTCAGCTCCCATGGATTCAATTACCATCTCTACACAGCTGATTCCCAGATCTATATAGATAGATCCCATTGTCTCTCCTGAGTTTTAGGTTCACATCATCACTGACATATTTCAAGTTGGATGCTCCTCAGACATCTCAAAGTTAACATGTCCAAAATAGAACTCATTACCTTTTCCCCAGAACCTACCTGTCTTTATTACTGTTTTACTGTTGAGAACACTACCATCTGTCAAGTTTCCTAGGCTCTCAACCTCAACCTTTCCTCATCCTACACATCCAACCAGATATCAAATCAGGCCACCTCTGTCTTCAAAACATTTCTCACCCAGACTCCTGTCTATTCACACAGCTATTACCCTAATTCAGGATTCATTATCTCTTACCTGGACTATTGAAGTAACCTAGCCTCAAGTCTCTGCTCCCACTCCAATTCGACCAGCCACCAAAGTGATTTTCCTAAAGTGCAGATCTGACTAGGTCACCCCCTTAAGTCAACAAATTCCAGGGGCTTCTAATTGCTTCTAGGATCAAATATAAACTCCTCTATTTGGCACTTAAAACTTTTCATTATCAGTCCCTCTTCTACCTTTCAGTTGTATGTGTGTGTGTGTGTATTTTTTCTGTCTCCATTCTCCTTATCTTTGTACTAATGGGCTGCCACGGGCTCCCTTCCCATCTCTGCCCTCTTGGAATCCTTCCTTTCTTTCAGGACTTTCAGCTCACACACTATCTTCTGCATATGGCCTTTCTTGGTCTCTCCATCCCTTCCTGCTCCTTACTCCAGATGTTAGTGCCTTCTCCTTCCTGAAAGGTTATGATTTGTCTCTCTATGTGTGATCTCCCTATACCTGCATCTATATGTGCAATCTCCCCCATTGGAATATAAGCTCCTTGAGGGCAATAAATATTTACCTTTTGTTTTAGTCACTGACTAAGCAGTGTCTGTTACATAGTAGGTGTTTAATAAATGCTTGCTGGTCAGTTAGTTTTGTTTAACTTTGTGACAAGGAAAAACTCATGATTTGGGGTAGTATATCAGGGAATGACTAATGTAAAAAAAAATATCAATCAAAAAAAAAAAAAAGGTAGGAACAAATGGACTCCTATAAGGGTGCTATGATTATCTTAAGCCCTGAGAACTGAGTTCACAACTAGTCTCAGACAAATACGAGCCATGTGATTCTGGACATGTCACTAAACTTCTGTATTTCAGTTTCCTCAACCATAAAATGGGAATAATAATAGCACCTATCCTACCGAGCTGTTGTAAAACTCAAATGAGATGATATTTATTTTAAAAAAGAAAAAAAAAACACTTAACAGAGTGCCTGGCACAGATAGGTTGTTATTTTCTGCTCTTCCCCCTTCACTTATTCAAAGAAACTATGGGAGAATCTAAACTTGGAGGCAGGATTACTAAATTGCAGCCCTGGATCAGTATCCATGTCAGGTCCATTAATTGTAATGCCACTGTACACATGACATACAACTAGTCACTCTGTTTATGCTTGCCTTTCTGTCATGAATCCACAGGAAGTCCAACTATATTCATTGCTACCTGGCACAAATCTTCAAATCCCATGGAAGTAATGGAAATTTGGAGACCAAACTAAGGTGGGAATGGTTGATGAGGTTAGAGTCTGACATCTACCCTATTAAACCATCCTTTTGTTTTGTTTTTGCTGAGGCAATTGGGGTTAAGTGACTTGCCCAGTGTCACACTAAACCATTCTTTTTTACAGAAAAGATTTTCCATTTACCAGCATGGCATCCTTAGTCCAGGAACAACCAGTGACCCAGTCACAGTGACAAGCAGGAAGAAAATATATCAAAGCTGGAGCCTCAGGCATCCTCACATTCCAGCACCGAAGACTCTGAGAAAAGAGACATTATACTTAAAGTCAAGCCAAGAATAAAGGGGCAGATGTGTTAAGGGTAGAAAGGAGACTGGCAAAGGAGTGAGGCAGATATAGTATGAAGGAAAAGCAAATAAATAGAGCCAGATGTTCAGGACTGACAGTAAGTGGCCCAGACAGAATATTAGGGACAAAATGGGGAGACAGATTAGATATAAATATAGATGTAGATATACATATAAAAGTAGATGTAGGTGTCAATATAGATATGTAGATAGATATCAACTGAACTTCTCTATAGTTTCTAGGGCTTGAGAGAAAATATAAGCATGAAAGCTTGCGATGTCATTCCATTCTAGATGTATCTGGTTCCATTTTGAAACAATCATTCTGTCTATGTGTAAAATGTCCTTTAGTATCTCTCATTTTACAAGGGTCAAATTTGCTATCTGGAAAAAAAGACTTCTTTGCTTTTATTTTTCTTTTGTATTTGGATAAAAACTGAAGAAATTAGAGCTATCAAAGTTTATTTTGGGAAAAACTCAGAATTTGTTTGTTGTTAAGAAAACTGTTTAGTGTTATGGAAACTCATGGCTAAGAGTTGAAGAACCCAATAGCATCATTTGGCTTCAGAGAACTAGTATGACAGAACAATAATGAATGGCAGAAAGGCCAATGTGATATTCTTTTATGGTTTACCTGATCCCTGCTGCCAGTGGCCAGGATGTCCCCATCAGGGCGAAAGCTGCAGCAGGTGACGGGCCCTGTATGTCCATGGAGCTCTACTATCATCTCTGGCTGGGTCAGGAATGATAGTGACCATAATCTCACAGTAAAGTCTTCTGCAGTAGGCAAAGAGAAGGATACAAACTCTTAGGAAAAGAGAGAGGGAAAGGATGTCCACAATACCAGACCCCATCCCAAGGTAAGGACAGAGAAGGACAATCATGTTAAGTCTCCAGAGACTGAGAAAAAAATCTAAAGGCATAAGGAACAGAGACAAGATTGGGTATGGATTCCCCCTACTCTATCTTTACAAATCCAACTCAAATACCTTCTCCTTCACAAAGCTTTATTAATCTTTCAGTTAATATGCCCACATGATCTCCAAAGGTACTTTCTTACACATATAACCATCAGGTATTTTTCTGTATTATAGTTATTTGTGTCTATATCCTATCCTACTGCTAGTCAGGAACTATGACTTAGCCGAATTTTGGTCTCCTCCAGAACCTTGCACTATACTTGCATATAACAGATGCTTAATTAGAGTAGATAGAAATGAAATGAATTGAATTGGGAAAAAATAGACTGGAGTAGTCCTATGGAGGCAAGTGACAAGGATACATCTAAGCACTGTAAGTAGGCTTCCAGGTTCAAAGACAAGACACAGTGTCATGTCCACAGAAGGTATTTAATGTGTGTTGAATTGTATAAGTGCTATGAATGCATTGCAAGTAACGTCCATCTAGCTACTCTCAATATTTATGCTTCCCCACTTCAACCAGATCTTCACAACTTGGCAATTCTTCAGGCACTGAAGCCACAGTGACTCTCGGAGTTAACTTCAAACTCCCAGCGCCAACGCTCAACATCCTTGCATTCATAGCAGATGACATGTCTCTTCTTCCACTGAGAAGAATGAGGCCATGGGACATAAAATGCCTCCTGTACCTTCATCCTGACTGCAGCATTCTCTTTCTTCTTCCCTCTTGCCTGAGAAGAAGAGCTCTCCTTCCCAAAGTTAACTAACCTTCCCATGTGCATAAGTCTATCTGATTTATGGGGACCAAGAACAGGTCTCCAGGACTGATTGACCCTCAGATTTATGACTATTTCAGATGTCATACGCCTGGTCCATTAACATTTCCTCTGCTCATTCCTTTGGCTTACCTGAGGCAGAGGCAAAGAGTTTCTGGGAGGTAGCTAAACCTAATACAGCCTTCTGGTGTGCGGGCAAAAGCCAGAGACAACTGGGCGTTACATCTCCCAGCATCCAGCACTGAAGATTCCCATCTTCTCCACCATTCACCAAGACCTTATTGCTCAACCAGGCCAGTGCAGACACTGCCACATCTGACACTGGGCACTGATTCTCCTCCGTACCTGGATAAACAGACAGCAGCTTAGAGTAGGGCCCAAGGCCTGACCCCTCCCCAAGCTCCTATGACAAATATATTCTGTCCTTTCCCCATTTATTTCTTGTTACCCTAAATCTCAATACCTGAAGAGGTTCTGTAGATTCTGATGCCATCTGTATGGTGACCAACAGCCACATAAGTCTGGTCTGGACTGATTGCCACAGAGAGGGCAGGTGAAAGGGACAAGGAACCCAAAGCCCCTTTGGGCCGGCCCAGGGATCCTGACCACACTTGTACCTATAGCCCAATATAAAAAGTGAAACCAATAGACTATCCAATACATAAAGAAAGTTGCTCCCCACCCTGATACATTAGAAATTCTTTCATAGGCTTTCAACACAAAAGCTGCAAAATAGTGGGTACCTACTTAGAACAAAGCCTGCCCTTGCCCCTAGATTCTATTTATCCTGATTTCTCCCACAGAGGCACTCCCCCAAATCTTTCCCATTCAGGAGTACATCTCCACAGAGAGTCTCTTCCTGAAATTGCAGAGGCTCTTTCCCAATAAAAAGAGACACAGGGTCAGCTAGATGGCACAGTGGATAAAGCACAGGCCCTGAAGCCAAGAGGATCTGAGTTCAAATCTGACCTCAGACACTTAACAACTCCTAGCTGTGTGATCCTGGGAAAGTTTTTAATCCCAATTGCCTCAGCAAAAAAAAAAAAAGACAAAGATTTCACTTTTCACTTTGTCTCCCCAATGCCCTGACGACCCACAGAAAATTCAGCTGCTCCTCTTGGGAGCTCTCCATCTGGGCCACCCCTAGGCTGACCTTGCCATCCTCCCCAGAAGTCAGAAGCTGGCGTCCAGATTGCAGGAAAAAAGCAGACGAAACATATCCTTGATGGGCAGGAAAAGCAGCCAGTCGTGCTCCTTTCTGCCAAGCCCACAGTTCAACAGTCCCATCCAGATGGCTGGAAGCCAAGACTGACCCAGGAGGGGCAAATGATACAGCACAGACTGAGGACCGTGGGCCTCCCAGCTCCTGCAAGGTTAGGAGGAAAGGAGAGAGGGTCTCATGGGAGCACTTTCCCCTCTACCCCTTTAGCATATCAAACCTTCAGATCCACTCTTCCCCAGACATAACAGTCCTTGCTTCCCCTCCCTATCTCCGCAGTGACTGATACTTTCTCACCGTGGTTACTCTGAGGCTGTCCAGTCGCAGAACACTCAGGCAGCCAGCCCAGTTTCCTGTGATGATCACCTGTCCCTCAGGGTGAAAGGCAACACAGTTCAGGGGCTTCTGGGACAAGTGCTGGGCAGCTAGCTTTCCACGGACTGTGTCCCACAGCTGCAGACAGAAACAACAGGCATTAGGTACAAACTACTAGGTTCTGAAGTCCCCACAGCTAGACACATTTTCCTGATTTGAGCTCTCAGAGGACCCAAAGGTCATTCCATCTAATCCCCTGCCTTCCTGAAACCTGGTTCTCCTCCCATCAAGCCAGATGGCACCCAGTCAGGTCTAACTCAGAAGAAGCATTTGTGGCTCAGAAGTCACAAGATCAGGTCTGCAGGGCTGTCTCCCAGTCAGTTTGTTATTCCTTTTGACAACTAGGTCTTTTTCTATTACCAACCCATGATCCTCAACTTTACCTTCAGGTATCTATCCAGGGACACAGTGGCCAGTAGCCGGCGATCAGGGTTCAGGCAGCAGTCAGTGATTTGAAGCTGGTGAGCTTTGGTTTGGAATATCCTGAGTCCAGGAAACTCACGTCAGGCCTTCGGGTCTCCATCCCTCCCTCATTGAGCTTTCTGGCTCTATTGCTTCCCTCCTCCCAACCCTTGGCACCCTCCCACTACCAATCTTCAGGGAAGGGAGGACTGAAAGTGAGTGAGATTATATCAGTAAGAGTCAGGGTCGATCTCTGGGGAAATTACCGCCAACCACCCTGGAGGTCCCAGAGCTCCAGTAGACCATCCGAGGCTGCGAGGAACAGAGTGGTATTTGAGGGGCACAGACAAGAAGAAATTCCATCACAGCCACTCACTATGGACTTCTCCTCCTGTGGAATACCGAAGCTCTGCTTAGTTGATACTTTCATTCTCATGTTCCTGACTTCCAATCCTAACCAAAAAAGGTGTCTGAGACAACACGGTACCTCTCTGTACCCTCCTAACCCAGAGCACCGAGCTCCTCTGTACTCAGATTATTGTCCTGACTAAGGGGTCCTCAACCTAGTCCTAGATCACTCCTCTTCCCAAAGATTTGGGGTCTTCGCTGAAGTCACAGTGGTCACAAAAAACTCTGAACCAGGACCCTGGAACCTACCTCCCTCCCTACCTTACCAGTCTTCTCTCTTACTCATGTGAGCCTACATCCACTCCCTGTCCCTCAACAAGTCATGGCCATTTCCAAATAAGCATTTCGATCACATTTGATAATTTGAATCCTCTGGGGTACAGCCTAGCTAAGTTTGGAGCAGGTTTTCTTCAGAAGGCTGGCCATAGCCAACGTGATGATGGGCCATGGCAATTCAGGAAGACTATTTACAGGGTTTTACTGGATGTGAGACTATGGAGAGAGTGAGAGAGTAAAAAAGACAGACAGATAGACACAGAGACAGAGATAGAAACAGGCAGAGGAGACAGAGACAGAGAAGCAGACAGAGACGGAGATAGAGAAAGAAAGAGAGAGACAGACAGGGAGACTGTGTTGGAGAAGTGGAGGCTTCATTGGGAAGTGACATTGATCTAAACAAAGGAAAGGGCATGAAAAATATGCTAAGAAGGCACAAAGTCATAATCTGCATCAATAAAAGAAATATCCACAGAGTGCTAAAATTAGACCTCTTTGCTGTATTGTCACATCCAGTGCTACTCATCATCTTTTTTATGGTCCTACACTATCCTTCATAAGTCCTGGAATTCAGTGATCATAGCTTACTCTCCTTTGAATCTCTCCACAGCCTTTCAATACTTTTTAACACTTATTTGTTGCTTGTTCAGGTACTTTCACTGATTGATGAATTATGTCCCCTGGCTCTCAGGATTCTGAGAATCAGCAATCTGTTGAAAAGGCAGGAGTGACATCATTTCAAGATGAATTTGATTTGTCACTTGGTCTGGCCTATAGAGTCATCCTGAAGGACTCTTGCTGTTCTTTCAAGTTCTTCACTCTTTCTTTCCATGGCTTTCCTACCTGCCAGGTACATGTGTCCAGCAGGTGAACAATCCCACTGGCAGTAGCCACAACTGCCCGTTGTCCATTGGGGGAAAGACTCACAGCTGTAGGAATCGAAGGAGGTACCAAAGACAGGCCGGACCTATGAGAAAGTATGAGAGAGGGAGGAAAGTGGGGGGGGGAAGGGAAAAGAAAGAGAGAAACAGGAGAAAATAAGAAAGTGAGGGAAGGGGGAGAGATAGGAGAGGATAAGGAGGAGACAGATGGGGAAGAGGAGAAAGCAAATAAGAAGGAAAAAAGGAGAGGGAAATAGGGAGGAGCAGGGAGAGAATAAACAGAATATTCCAATATGCACCAATATGTAGATATGTAACTAGCACATTTCCTCAATTGAGGATGTTCCCTCTTATCTATTATATAAATTGTCTATTTATATAATATGTCATGTATGTTACATAAATTATCTACTATATTAATGAGTATATAAATTATATGAGTACTTTTGTCACTCCAGCGCGCGTCTTCCTATCTCTAATAAGTACTTCATTATTCCTATTTTTTCCTCTTCCCTCTATTGCCTTACTTTTAAGACTCCTATCACTCTCCCTTTCCCATCCCCCTCAGATTCAATGGATGAGACAGAGGTGTAAGCCTTCCCTCCTTTCCCAGTGCCATTGCCCACTCTCCATGAATCATCATTTGAATTCCTAGGTCTCTAGCTAAGCTACTCCCTTTTAAAATATTAACCATCATCTTCTGTGTGTCTTACCCACCCACCCACCTATCCTCACAATCTTAAAAAAGCTCCAATCTTGAACTCAAGTCCTCCTTCTCTAATACATTCTCTAGCATGAGCATCTACATTGGTATTATTTGATAACTAACTTTACTCAGGGCCCTCAAGAACTATATGCTAGCCTTCCTTACAGGGTTGTTTGAGGATCAAATGAGATAACAAATGAAAATCACTTTACAAAACTTAAAGCCTTCCAGTAGCATGAGTTTTCTTGTTTCTCCCTATTACCTGAAATGTTGTTGCCCCCATCAGGATGTGAGTTTTTCGGAGGAGGAGGGAGGGCAAGTGTTTTTGGCATTCTTTATATCCCTAACACTTAGCAACAGTGCCTATCACAGAGTAAGTTCTCAATAGAGAACTGTTTGTTTTTAACAAAAAGCTTATGCTGGGCACATTTGCAAAGCTCTAGGGATATAAAAACAAAGTGGTCCCTGTCTTCAGGGAGCCAACTGTTCTCCTCTCCAGTTGTCCATGTTTGTTCCAAATCCATCAGGCACCAACATGTCCACAGCCTGTACTTCATTATTAGGAGCACTCTGGCACTTCTGAGGTATCTCTAAATATAACTGCCTCATGTGCCATTTCTTCCAAGGAATCTATTCTCTACTTGCTATCTCTTCTACCTGATTCAGAGTACTAACCACCTGCTGGCTCTCCCATGTTCCTTCTTCATCATTGACTCTATGACCAATTACCTCAGTGTTGTCCCATCCAGGATGCTAGTCTGTATGCGCCCTGATCTTCCACCAAGGCTACCTCTGATTCTGGACTGCCCCCACCTTCCCAGGTCTACTACTTGAATATCATTGGCTCAGCAGAGATTCACAGATTAGTGGAAGTGATACCTTTGCTGAGCTCCCATGGTCTGGGGCTTGTTGAGCCAGTGCAAGATGGGCTGGGAAGACCATCTCTGGGAAAGCTTTGAAACCTGGTGGCAGATGGGTGAGTTGGAGGGCTGGTTGGCTGCTTGCTGAGCCAGGAGTGCTGGATACTGGGTGAGGAGCTTGGATTGCTGCTTCAGGAATGTGTGGAATATGGTGACATTTGGCTTGGAGGGCTCATCCACAGGGACTGAAGATGCTATTCAAGGGAAAGGAAAGTTAAGGGAACAAGTCTCCATTGGAGAGTCACTACGGCCCCCAATATATCCAGTAGCAAAGAAAAAAGGCAGCAGGCCTACCAAGAATATCAGGAAAAAAAAAAAGGGATTGGGCCTCTGGAGAAGGCCTCTTTGTGGCCTTGAGTTTTATCTATGGCAAATGACCCTACCTGTCCTTCCCAGGGCTTATTGCTCTCCTAGCAGCATCCCCAAGACTAGACCTTTCCCCACCTAATAATCAATGAATTAATAAACAATGTTTGTTGGGCACCTACTATGTGCCAGGTATAGTGCTGGGCTCTAGGGATAAAAAAAGGGGCAAAAGACAGTATCTTTCCTCAAGGAACTCACAACCTAATGGCTCTTCTGAAGTATAAGAGAGAAGATGGAAGATCTTGCCTTCTCTTATGTCCCTTGGGGATACAGTTCTTGTACCTTTTTATAGAAAGAAGCTATATTTTCTCATGGTTTTTCCCTTTTATTATGATTTTTCTCTCCCAGCATGATTCATATGGAAATATGTAAAAAAAATAAATGTAAATGTATAACTTAAAAAAAAAAAAAAAAGAAAGAAGCTTTCCTTAACTTACCATATAGGGCATGGGCCTCCCCCAGCTGGGAGAGTAGGCCCAGTTCTAGGTAGGTAGCCATAACATTGAGGTTGGTGAGCAGGGAAGCGAGCAGGGAATAGTTTCCACTCTGTACCTGGGGAGTACCATCAAGATCAGGGTTAGATGTTAGCACTAGATATGGTAAAGAAGTTTTTACTCAGCTAAGACTGCAACCCAGGAAAAGTAATCAGGATGAACTCATGGGTGGTTTAGGAAGGAAAAGTGAGCTGAGTGGGGAATTTGGGGGTTTGCATGACAGTGGGAGAATGGCTTTACCAGATGGTAGGGCAGGTCATTCAGGGCCTCTGGGTGGCAGTTATGGAAGGTACCCAAGGCATCTGGGTCACACATCCTCCAGAGCTGAACTGCAGGAGAAGATGGTGGGAACATCCAGGAAGTTAGATATAGAACAGGGACTGGAAACCAGCAGCTGGCTCTGTTTCCTATCCCTCTGGACAGTGAGCTCCTCAACATCCCCTGGACAATTTCCCGTGGGACACTCACTCAGATCCTGGAAAAAGGGATTTGATCAGAGGCCCCCTGGGGCCTATGGTTTCAGGTCCCCCTCACTCAGTGCCCTGCTTTGACTGCTTTGTTTTGATCACCTGCAATGAGGACGTGTGCTGTGGTCTTCAGTCCCGCTCTCTTTCTATAGCGCTGCTCGGCTGCTGAATTTAGGGGTCCAGGAGGGAGGCGCAGTCGGGCTCCAGGAAGTTCTAGGGAGCCCACTCCCAGCAAGCTGGCCATAATGGGGAGTACCAGTAGGAGACAAAGAGTGAAGATTTTAGCCAAGCCAAGGGCAACCGGCATCGCCTCATTTTGGAGAGAACCATATATAAAATTGGGTTTACTTTGTGCTGAGAGGAGTTTGGGACTGAAGTCAGAGCCGTTCGCTTAGATGGGAAGAGGAACCCACAATATCCAGAAGGGTAGGCACCCATTACCTGCGCAGACTGCGGACCAGGTAGGTAAAGGGACCCATAGGATAAGGGTCTCCTTTGTTTGTAGCAGCCACAGCTTCTACCCACTCCACAGTCTCCAGGGGTAGTGACTGCCAGGTACTTATCACCCCATGAAGCTGGTCCAACGTCAGCCCTGCAATCCAGTAACCGTGAGTCTCCCCATTCACCCATGACCAAGTTCTAAGTACCTCACATCTCTCACCAAGCCTACAAAAAGGGCCCTCCCCAAATTCCCTGAGGGGACCACCCTCATTTCAAACTCTGCCCTAATCTCATTCTTCCCCATCTTAATTATACCGTGGGGACTTACTTGTTATCTCCCTCTCAAAGGCGCTAAAACAGCCACAGGCCGAGCCCCAACCACCCTTCTCCCAAGTGCCTCCCTCCTCCATCCCGCTCCTGAGGACTGACCACTGCGTGTGACACGGAGGGCTGCCAAAGCAAGAGGCAAAATATCCGAACCATGCTCCTGCTCCAGGACACCGAGCATGTGCTGGAGTAGCAGGGGCACGGTGGCTGGTAATGCCCGAAGTCGCTCAGACATCTAGGGAAAGAGTCCAGGGGTCAGAAGATGGTTGTTATTGCGATGCAGGTGATGCGAGAAGGACCAGAGGGGAGAGCATGTGGGAAAGGATGTAAAAGGGGCATCGGAGATAGGAGAGAGAATGGGGATGAGAGCTGAGAGGTAAGGGATGGGGAAGGGAATAGATTAAGGAAAGAACTGGGTGGATGAGTGGTTGGGAATGAGGCAATAAAAGTCAGAAGATGAGAAGAGACTACTGGTTGTGTAGTGAAGGGGAAACAATTGCCAGGAAAATGGAAGACAGAGGCAAAGGGAGCTATCCCCCGTCTGACCTGTTCATACAGAGCGAAGAGACGAAGGTGATCAGTGGCAAGGCGCAAGTAAAGAGGCAGAGCTGCCCCTCGCTTAACCAGCAACAGCCGCATCTGCAAGCACATGGAGGAGCAAGAGGGGCTAAAACTTTTCTTCCAGGTCATCTTAAACTCTGCTCTTCCACATCCCTTCCACTACAATGCAGACCTGCTAAAAGAAGATCTCTCCCTTTACTCCTGTCTCTGGGGTCTTAAACAATGGGACCATCTCACTGCCATATGTCACAAGGCTCTCCAGCATCCTCCTTACTGCCTAATAAAAAGTCTTTCTAGTTGGATGATAGGAATATAAAACTGAGGGCTTAGTCACTTCTCAGTGTTGGAATTGCTCAAATAAGGACATAAGAAGAGTCCTATCACCAAGTGGAACCCTGAGATAAAGCTCCTGAGCTGAAGTACTTCTGATCTTGCATTAGTGTCAACTAGACTATAGCTGCTGCATTGCATACTGTCATTTCTGATTTGTCATTATTATGTCCCTTTCTCTTATATCTGCTATTTAGGTTTTTGAAAACTGCAAATGCTCTTTTTAAGTGAACTGATATTGCCTACTAAGACATGTATCAAGGAAAAACTGGAGCCTTTTTCTTCCCTAGCTTCCTTCAAGGTCCAGCTAAAATCCTATCTTCTATAAAAGTTCTTTTCAACACTTCTGCTGGCTACAAAGCACATCAGCCTATAGACCCTATTTGGTTTTATACAAGTTCTATGTAGTATATTGTCTGTTTCTTTCTTCCCTGGAGTATGGTTTACCACAAAATTACGTATTTTGAGAGCAATTTCTGCAAAACTGTAGACAATAATCCTTTTCAATTATTTCAACCTACTTGAAAATAACCCTCCTTTAGATATGGATTACTAAGAAAAGGTCATTGTAGTTCTAGTCTTCAAAACCTATCATTATATTCACAACCTGATCTTATGCTAGCCCCCTGGCTCCCTGTCCACAGGGACCCTGATCCCAACCTGATTGTTGAAGGGTGTCTCTTCCAGACGCTTTCCATACAGGGCCAGCTCCTGCCTCACCAACTGGGCTCGTGCTGTTGGTTCCAGGGGTTTTAGGGCCACCACATGAGCATCTCGACGACACTGAAGGATGTCCCCCAACCCTGTCTTTGCCAACATACTCATGACTAGGTGCACTTTCTTTAGGAGAAAAAGAGTAAGGTGGCAGATGGTCCTTGCGCTCCATGGTGCAAATCATTTCCAAATTCCTCTACCTTTTTCATCTGTAAACTGTCCCCCAATACATACCTGAGGCAGGATCTTTGGAATCCAATCTGAGATCAGGTGACCACTCTGGTCTCCCAGTTGGTCAGCTCCATCAATGACGAGCACTAAAGTCTGGCCAGAGCGCAGGGACTGAGCAGATTTGGGAAGCAGGGTCTGTAGCTCCCACACCAGTCCCCTGCATGTGGGGAGAGAAGACATGAGGGATCCCCGAGTGCAGTGAGTTGGGAGAGATGGCGTCTCTATCCATGCAAAGGGGAAGAATTCTGGGCCGAGTTTTCCCAGTGGTGCCATTTGTGCTACATGGAGCAAATCACTGAACATCTGGGGACCTCGGTTTCCTCCTCTAGATAAGGAGGGGGTTGGATGACTTCTAAGGTTTCCTTTAGCTCTAAATCTAGGATGTAAGGTCCAGGAGGGTGGAGAAATGCCTCCGAAGGTGCTTACCGGTAGGAGGTTGGGAGAGGCTTGGAACACTGAAGCTGACGGTGCAGGTAAGTACAAAGGCGTCTGAGCAAGGTGAGGACATAGCTTTGATCAGGTCGGGCTCCAACGAAGTGGAAGAATACTTGGGAGCCCGCAGTGG
>JAJPUD010013153.1:17634-36944 GCA_023553655.1 Myrmecobius fasciatus | reverse complement strand
AGGGCATTAAAAATCTCACAATAAAATGCAAAAAGGTACACATATTAAATGCATTCTTTTGCAGATCATGAAACAATAACTATGTGTAAATCAGAGCCATGTAAATGCAGACCAAAAATCAATCAGAAAATACATAATCTAATTCTAAAGAATGGGTGGGTCTGGGTCAAGCCCTAATTTCTTCCACACTAGTTTCCAATTTTCCCAGCAGTTTTTGCCGAATAGTGAGTACTTACCCCAAAAGCTGGGGTCATTGGGTTTATCTAACATTAAATTGTTAAGGTTATTGCCTAGATTGTCCTGATAACCTATCCTATGCCACTGATCAACTGCTCTATTTCTTAGCTAGTACCAAATGGTTTTGATGACTGTTGCTTTATAATATAGTTTTAGATCTGGTACAGCAAGGCCACCTTCATCTGCCTTTTTTTCCATTAATCCCCTTGAAATCCTTGACCTTTTGTTCTTCCAAATGAACTTTGCTACTATTTTTTCTAGATCTGTAAAATAATTTCTTGGGAGTTTGATTGGTATGGCACTAAGTAAGTAGATAAGTTTGGGTAGTATTGTCATTTTTATTATGTTCACTCTGCCTACCCATGAGTAAAGATCAATGCTGGGGAACTACCTATACATATTATACAAATAAAAATCTTTAATTAAAAAAAACTTAAAAAGAACATTTAACTAAAAAAAAAGTATGGGTGGGTCAAAAAGCAAATCTTAGAACAGTCAATAATTTCACTCAAGAAAATGACAATAATGAGACAACATACAAAAACTGATGGGATACAGTCAAAAATATATATCTCTAGATGTTTACATTAACAAAATCAAGAAAGAGATGAATGAATTTGGGATACATGTAAATAAACCAGAAAAAGAACAAAATAAAAAGTACAATTAAATATAAAATTAGAAATTTTGAAAATCAAAGGACAAGTTAATTAATCAAAGAAAACTATGGAAATATTAAATAAAAATAAGAATGATTTTATGAAAAAAAGCATCAAAAAAGACATACTTTGGGCTGATTTGATTAGAAAAAAGGAAAGAAGACATCCAAATTACCAGTATCAAAAATGAAAGGGTAAACCAGTGAAGAGGAAATTAATTCAATAATTAGGATCTATTTTTCCCAACTACACATCAATAAATCTGACAATAATCAAAACTGATGAGTACTTATAAAAGTATGAATTACCCTGATAAACTAAATAGGAAATACAATACTTTATCCCATTTTAGAAAAAATATTCAATAACCTAATCAAAATCTCCAAGGAAAGATGAATTTAGAAGTTAATTCTACCAAGCATTTAAAGAACAGTTAAATTCAATATTATAAAAATTATTTGGAAAAGTAGCTGAAGTCTTAGAAAATTCTCTTTATGACACTGATATTGTGCTTATACCTACATCAGAAAACAACAACTATTATTTTGATACATATTGTTTTATGAATCATGTTGGCAGAGAAAAATCAGAACAAGAGCGAAGATTCATGGTAGAGGGGGGGAACAGAAAAAGGAAATGAATATAGCAGGTGTGTTGATTTACAATCAATCTCCATAGTTCTTTTTTCTGGAAGCAGATGAAATTATCTGTCTAAAACCTATTGAGATTGCTTTGTATCACTGAAGCCTTGAGAAGAACCAAGCATTTCACAGTTGAAGATAGCACATTCTTGCTCTTATTGTGTTCAATGTATTCCTTGTTCTGCTTGTTTTGCTCAGCATCAGTTCATGTAAATCCTTCCAGGCCTTTCTAAAATCATCTTGTTCATCATTTTTTATACTAAAATAACATTCAATTAACTTCATATGCCACAAATTATTAAACCATTTCACAGTTGATAGACGTCAACTCATTTTTCAATTTTTGGTTACCACAAAAATAGCACTACAAATATTTTTGTACCTGCAGGTTTTTTTGTTTGTTGGTTGGTTTTCTTTCTTTTTTTTCCCATTCCTTTATGATTTTCTTGGAACACAGACTCAGCAGTGCCATTGCTGGTTCAAAGGCTATATACAATTTTGTAGCCCTTTGGACATAGTTCCAGATTGCTCTCTATATTGGTTGGATGACTTCACAACTACACCAGCAATGCATTAGTGTACCAGTTTTCTCATATCTCCTTCAACATTTAACATTACCTTTTCCTCTCATCTTAGCCAATCTGAGAGGTGTGAGTTGGTACCCCAGAATTATTTTAATTTGTATTTGTCTAATCAATAATGTCTTACGGCATTTTTATGATTGTAGATGGGTTTAATTTTGTCATCTTAAAATTGTCTGTCCATATCGTTTGATCATTTATCAATTGGGGAATGACTTGTAGTCATAAATTTGACACTGGTTTTATATACTTTAGAAATGGGCCTTTATAAGAAATAATGTCTATAAAGATGTTTTCCTAACTTTATAATACCTTTTGAATTTTGTTCCTGTTGGTTTTGTTTCTGCAAAACTTTTTAAATTTAATATAATCCACATTGTCTATTTTGCCTTTCATAATGTTTTCTCATTCTTCTTTGGTCAAAAATTTGTCTCTTCTCCAAAGATCTGATAGGTAAATTATCCCTTTTTCTTCACATATTTTTTTATGATATCATTCTTTTTGTCTAAATCTTATCCTCATTTTGACCTTATTTTGGTATGGGGTGTGAGATGTAGGTCTATGCCGAGTTTCTGACATGTTATTGTCTGGGTTTGCAAGTATTTATTTCAAATAGTCTTATTCCAGAAATGAAAGTTTAAGGCTTTACCAAACATTGGATTACTATCGGTGGGAATAATTGTGTCACGGTATCTAATCTATTCCATGATCCATCACTAATTTTTTTCCCCCAATACCAAATGCCTTTGAGGACTGCTAATATATTATGTATTTTTTGGTTTTATACTGCTAAGCCACCATCCTTGATAATTTTTTTCATTAATTCCCTCAATAATCTTGACCTTTTTTTCTTTCTGTATCATAATTTTTTTCTAGTTCTAAAAAGAAACCTTTTTTGGCAGTTTAATTGGTATGACACTGAACAAGTAAATATATTTAAGCAGAATTTCCATTTTAATTATATTAACTAAACCTACTTATAAGCAATTGATATTCCCCAATTGTTTAGATCTGACTTTATTTGTGTGAGCAGTGTTTTATAATTATGATCATATAATTTTTGGGTTTATCTTGGCAAGTAGTTATCCAAATGTTTTGTCTACAATTATTCAATGGAATTCCACTATCTCTTTCTGATAACCATTGTCAGTAATGTGTAGAAATGTTGATGTTTTCTGTGGGTTCATTTTATATCCTGCAGTTTTGCAAAAGCGGTGATTGTTTTGAATAAGTTGTTGGATGATTTTCTAGAAATCTCTAAGTATATCATCATATCATCTGCAGAGTGACAATTTTAATTTCCTCATTACATATTCTATTTTCTTTCATTTCTTTTTCTTTTCTTATTGCAAAAAATCAACATTTCTAGTACAATGTTGAATAACACTGGTGATAATGGATATCCTTTTTTAACCCCTGTTAGGAATGCATCCAATTTCTCTCCATTACAATAATGGTTGCTGTGGGTTTTAAATAGATAATGGTTATTTTAAGGAAAGTTCCCTTTATCCCTATACTCACTAGTGTATTTAATAGAAATGGGTGCTATGTTTTTTTTTTGAAAACGTTTTCTGCATCTAATGAGATTATCATATGATTTCTGTTTTTTTTGTTTTATTTTTGTTAATGATATAATTGATTATGGTAATATTTTCCTTATATTGAAACTTCCCTGTAATCCTTGTATAAATCTCACTTGATCATAGTATATTATACTGATGATAAATTACTGTGATTTCTTTTTTAACATTTTATTTAAATTTTTTGTATCAATATTCATTAGTAAGATTGATCTATACTTTTTTGTCTGTTTTGGCTCTTCCTGATTTACCTATCATTTCCATATTTGTGTCAGAAAAAGGAATATAGCAAAACCCCTTTACTTATTTTTTTCCAATAGTTTATAGAGCTTTGAAATTAAATGTTCTTTGAATGTAGAATTCACTTGTGAATTTATCTAATCCTGGAGATTTTTTCTCAAGGAGTTTGTTAATGGCTTGTTCAATGTCTTTTTCAAAAATGGGACTATTTAGGTAATTTATTACTCTTCTGTTAATCAGGGCAATTTATATTTTTGTAAACATTCAATCATTGCAGTAGGATTGATGGATTTGCTGCCATACAGTTTGGCAAATATCTCCTAATTATTGCTTTAATTTCTTTTTCTTTGGGAGTAATTTTATCCTTTTCATTTTTGATGTAGGGGATTTGAATTTTTAATTTCCTTTTTCTAATTAAATTAACAAAATGTTTATCTATTTTTTTGTTTTTCATAAAATCAGATCATTTTTAGTTATTAGTTCTATAATTTTCTTAATTTCATGTTTATTAATCTCTTCTTTGAGTTTCAGAATTTCTAATTTGGTATTTAATTGGTGTTTTAAAATTTGGTCTTTTTCTAGCTTTTTTAGTTGTATATTCAATTCATTTATCTCTTTATTTTATTCATGTAGCTATTTAGTGGAAGAAAATTTCCCCTAAGAACTGCTCTGGCTGTGTCTCAAAGGTTTTGAAATTTTGTCTCATTATTGTCATTCTCTTGGATGAAATTAAGGATTATCCCTATGATTTGTTGTTTGACTCATTCTTTTTTAGAATTAGATTATTTAATTTTAAATTGGTATTAATCCTATCTTCCCCTGAGTCTTTATTGAATATAATTTTTCTTGCATCATGGTATGAAAAGGAACCATTTATAATTTCTGCTTTCCTGCATTTGATTTTGAGGTTTTTATGCCCTAATATAGGGATAAATTTGTGTAGATGCCATGTACTTCTGAGTAAAATGTGCATTTTTTCTGTCTCTAATAGACTTTCTCCAGAGGTCTATCATCTCTAAGTTTTCTAAGGTCCTATTAACTTTCCGAGTTTCTTTCTTGTTTGTTTTCTGGTAAGATTTGTCTGGTTCTGAGAGGGGAAGATTGAGGTATGCTACTAGTATAGTTTTGCTATCTATTTCTCCTTATATTGCTTAATATATTCTTTAGGGATTTGTATGTTCTATCCCTTGGTGCACATGCATTTAATATCCTTACTGCTTCATTATTTATGGTACCCTTTATTGACATGTACATGTTTCCTTATTTCTGTTAACTAAATATATTTTTCAGAATTGCTAGCCCTACTTTTTTTTTTACTTTAGCTGAAGTATAATAAATTCTGTTCCAGCTTTTACCTTTAATTTGTATGTGTTTCTCTGTCAAATGTGTTTCTTGTAAAAAAATGTATTGTAGGAGTCTGCTTTTTAAACCCAGTTTGTTATTCACTTCTGCTTTATGGGACAGCTCATCTCATTCACATTCACAATTATGATTACTAGCTCTTTATTTCCCTCCATGCTATTTTCTCCATTGTATATACTTTTGTTCCCTCTTTCCACTTTGTCCTTAATAGTGGATTTTGGTATTTTTAACCCACCCTACACAGTATCTTATTTCCTTTCATCCCTCCCCTTTTTTGGTAGTATTTTTTTTCAGTCCATCTTGCTCACACCCTTATCTTCTATCATACTTCCCCCTTTTTAAACATTTTTTCCTCAGTGTTTCTGTCCTCCTGCTTATCCAGCTGCTTCCTTTTCTTTCCTTTTTCTCTTCCTACTTTATATGGTTACATAAATTTCTATAGCCAACTGAATGATTAGGTGATTCCTTTTAGGAGCATAAACTGATGAGATCAAGCTTCCAACAATGCTCAGCCTCCTCCCTTCTTTCTCTCCCAATGTAAGAAGTCTTTTGACCTCTTCATGTGAACTAATTTGTCCCATTGGACCTTCCCTTTTTTCTTCTTCAACGTCTTCTTCTACAGACCTTTTCCATCATTTAATGACTTTTTTCTTTGATATCATCACATCAAAGTTCATTCACAACTACACCCTCTGTCCATGTGATGCACCCTGCTGTGTGCCCCAGTAACATATACAGTTCTCAAGAGTTACAGATATCATTATTCCATCTAGGGATGTAAACAGTTTAACCTTTAAATGATATCTATATTTTCCCTGTTTACCTTTGTTTGCTTCTCTTGAGTCCTATGTTTGTAGATTAAATTTTCTGTTTGGCTCTGGCTTTTTCAATAAATTATTGAATGTCTTCCTTCACTGAAGCTTGATCTTCTCCCTTGAATGATTATGCCGAGTTTTGCTGGGTGGTTAATTCTTGGTTATAACCTAAGGTGATTTGACTTCTAGTATATAGTATTTTATATCCTCCAATTCTCCATTGTAGATGCTGTCAGATCCTGGGTAATCCTCACCACTGTTCCTTGATATTTGAATTGCTTCTGTCTGGCAGCTTGCAGTATTTTTCCCTTGACATTGTGGTTTTGGGGTTTTGCAACAATGTTCCTTGAGGATTACCTTGTGGGATGTCTTTCTAAAGATGATTGATGCATTCTTTTAATTCACCTTTCTCCCATTGGTTCTAATACACCTGGGCAGTTTTCCTTGATGATCTCTTGAAGAATGCTAACCAGGGTCTTTTTTTTTTTTGGTCATGTCCTTTAAGTAGACCAATTATTTTTAAGTTGTCTCTTCTGAATCTATTTTCCATGGTGACTGTTTTTCTAATGAGATGTTTCACATTTTCTTCCTTTTTTCATTCTTTTTAGTTTTACTGATTCTTGCTGTCTCATAGAGTCATTACCTTCCATCTCGCCTGCTCTAGTGTTTAGTGTGTGATTTTCTTCAGTTAGCTTTTGTATCTCTTTTTTTGCCAACTTGTCAATTCAACTTTTGAAGATGGTGTTTTCTTTTGAGGATTTTTTTTTGCATTTGGCCAATTGTATTTTTAAAGGAATTGCCTTTCTTTTCCAAGATGTTGACTCTCTCTTGCATACATCTCATTTTTTCTCATTTTTATTCTCCCTATAGCACTTTCAAGAAGCATCTTGGGACCAATTCATATTGTGCTTTGAGATTTCCTCTGTCAACCTTTTTGTTCTCATCTGAGTTGGAGTTTTGGTCTTCCCTCTCACTCAAATAACTTCCTATGTTATTCTTTTCTGTTTCTTGCTTATTTTCTTTCCTTTTTTTTCGTATTTTTGTAGTTGAGGCCTTCTCTTTTGGTAAAGGGGTATTGTCCCAAGGTTCCTGTTTAGCTCTGAGACTTGCCCATGTTTGCAGGGGTAGTTTTGCTTACTCTTTTCAGGAAACAGCCTGGTTTCCCATATTTTGCTTTCTGAGCTGGGACTGGTTTTCTTTTCAACTGAGCCAGGATCAAAGATGCCAATTGCTGATTTGCTGTGATTAAGACTCTCTATGGCTTTTCTAGTGTCTATATGAACTGGGCTAAACACCCCTTTCACCCCAGTGAGACTAATCTTTCTTGAAGTTTCTCTAATCTATCTGGAACTGGAGAGATTTTCCATTCCATCAGACTCTGTTCAGAGTCTTGATTTCATGTGCTTTTGTGGGAAACTGAGAGTGCTGGAGCAGCTTCCTGGTTTGACTCTGCCATCTTGGCTCTATCCCTGGAATTAGATTTTTTTTTCTTAAAATAATAAGTAGAATCTAACTAAAGCCACTAGCAAACATTATATGCCATACGGTTCAGAGAGAAACATTCCCAATTATACCAGAAATAAAGCAAGGATGCCTAATTTCACCATTATAATTTTTTAAATTTTTTTAATTAAAGCTTTTTAGTTGCAAAACATATGCATGGTTAATTTTTGAACATTGACACTTGCAAAACCTTCTGTTCCAAATTATCCCTTTCTTCCCTCCACCCCTTCTCCAAGATGGTGCATAGTCCCATACATGCTAAATATGTTAAAATATGTGTTAAATGCAATATGTGTATACCTATTTACAAAGTTATCTTGCTGCAGAAGAAAAATTGGATCAAGAAGAAAAAAAAAACTGGAAAGAAAACAAAATGTAAGCAAACAACAGAGAGAATGAGAATCCAATTTTGTGGTCCACACTCAGTTCCCATAGTTCTCTCTTCATCACTCTTGTCATCACTGTACAATTGGAACTGGTTTGAATTATCTCATTTTTGAAGAGAGCCATGCCCAGTATAATTGATCATCATATAGTCTTGTTGTTGCCATATCACCATTATTATGAAATTTTGTATTAGAAATCTTAGCTGTAGCAATAAAAGAAGAAAATTAATTGGAGGAATTAGATTAGGCAATGAGAATATAAAAGAATAACTCTCTGAATATGATATGATGATATATTTAGAAAATCCTCATGAATCATCTAAAAAACTACCAAAAAAATGTACAACTTTAGCAAAGTTACAGAATATAAAATAAACCCACATAAATCATGTCATTTCTATATATTACAAATTAAGCCCAGCAGCAAGAGATAGAGAGAAAATTTCATTTAACGTAACTATATGTAATATGAAATATTTGGCATTCCACCTGCCATTAAAAAGTCAGGAAATTTATGAACACAATTATAAAATATTTTGTACAAAAATTAAATCAGATATAAACAATTTTGAAAAATATGAATTGCTCATCAACAGGCTGGACTAATATAATAAAAATGGCAATTCTATCTAAATTGATCTGCATATTCAATGCCAAACCAATTTTGTAGAGACAGAAAAATAATAATAAATGTCATCTAGAAGAACACAAGGTCAAAATATCAAGTAAATTAATGAGGAAAAATTGGAAAGGAAGGTGGTCTAACTGTACCAAACCTAAAACACTATTTTGAATCAGTAGTCATCACAAACTATTTGATACTGGCTAAGAAATAGATTGGTAAATCAGTAGAATAGGTGGAGAAGAGAAGACACAATACTCAAATGATAATAATAGTATACTGTTTAATAAACCTAAAGACTCCAAAATCTAGGAAAATAACTAACAATTTTACAAAATTTTCTTCAAAACCTGAAACTTATTATGACAGAAATTAAGCACAGAAGAGCATTTTACACCTTGTACTAAGGTAAGGTCAAAATGGGTTCATTATTTAAATAAAAAGAATGAGCATTACACAACGTAAAATGAAAGGTTTTGCACAAATAAAACCAATGCAATCAAGAACAAAAGGGAAGCTGAAAAAAAGTTAACAATTTTGCAGACAGTATTTCTGATAAAAACTTCCTTTTTAAAATGTATAGATAGATGACTCAAATGTATAAAAAATATGTCATTATCCAATTGATATATAATCAAAATGTATGAAAAAAGAATTTTCAGATGAAGAAATTAAAGCTATATATACATTCATATGAAAAATGCATTTATTGATTATTATTGATTAGAGAACTGAAAACTAAAACAATTCTGAGGTACCACCTCAAATCTATCAGATTACCTAAGTTGGTAAAAATGATAATGATAAATATTGAAGTGATTATGAAACATTAATACATTGTTCGTGGAGTTGTGATCTGATTCAATAATTCTGGAAAACAATTTAGAACTATATCCAAAGAGTTATAAAACTAAATACTCTTTAATCCAGCACTGTCACTAATGAGTCTATATCACAAAGAGATCATAAAAGAGGGAAAAAGAACTTATATGTACAAAAAATGTTTGTAGCAACTCATTGTGGTAATAAAAAATTGGAGACAGATACTCATCATGGATAAATAAGTTATGCTATATGAATGTGATGAAATATTTTTCTAAAAGTAATGATGAGCAGGCTGATTTAAAAAAAGCCTGAAAAAACTAAGAAGAAAGAGAACATTGTGTATAGAAACAGCAAGATTATGGGATGATCAATTATGATAGACTTAGATTTTCCCAGCAATGAGGTGATCCAAGACAATTCCAGAAGACTTGTGATGCAAACCATCATCTGCATCTGAAGAAATAACTATGACGAATGAATGAGTATTGAAAGATAGTATTTTCACCTTTTGTGCTTTCATTTGCTTTTTCTTCCTCATGTTTTTAATCCTTCTGGTCTATTTTTTCATAACAAAAAGTGACAAATATACAAATATGTTTTAAAAGAAATACATATGTTTAACCTATATTAGATTGTTTGCTGTTTGAGGAAGAGATGAAGGTAAGGGAAGAAAAGAGACAAAAATAGAACTTAAAATCTTACAAAAATGAATATTGAAAACTATCTTTACATGTAATTGAATATACAAAATATTATTGAATTAAGAAAAAATGTAATTAACTTAAAGGGAACAGTTTGTCATTTCATTAAAGACAGGCTTAGTCTAATACTGTGGCAAATTGGTACTTCTTTAAGATAATTTTATTTTTATGAAATAAAAGTGCTTTCTAAACCCATGGAATAAAAATTTGTTTTATTTATTATGTTTATTAATTTTGTTAAATATGTTCCATTTCTTGGCTTTTTTCAACAATGTGGTGATTTAAAGAAATTCTGAAAGACTTGGGATGGAAAATGATAATCACATCCCAGAGAGAGACCTATGGAGGGTGATTATGGATAGAAGTATATATTTAAATCTTTTTATTTATTTATGTTTTTCTGTTTTTTGTATAATTTTTCTTGCACAACATGGTAAATATTGAAATATATTTAAAATGATCGAATATATCAGATTTCTTGCTGTATTGGAAATGGAGGAAGGGGGACAGGGAAAATTTAGAATATAAAGTTTTACATAAATGAATATTGAAAAAAATATCTTTACATATTTTTAGAAAAATAAAATACTATTAAATATATTTTCATCACATTTCCTTTATTTTTAAAATTATCTTTTTTAAAAATTTTGAAGTCAAAATAATCTTCTTCTCTCCCAGTCTTCCCACACTCATTAAAAAGGCAAGAAAAAAGACATCAATTATGTATGGGAAATCATGCAATTACTATCGTAATCTTGTGTTTGATAAATCCAAAGTCACCAGCTGTTGGAATCAGAACTCACTATTTGACCAAAGCTGCTGAGAAAATTGGAAACGATGATAGCAGAAACTCAGCATTAACCCACAAGAAATATCATATGGAAAGATAAGTTTGAAATGGGTCCATGATCTAGAAACAAAGAATGGTATTATAGGTATTATAAACAAATTAGAAGATCATAAAATGGTTTCCCTCTCAGATTTGGGGAGAAAGAAGAAATTTTTGACCAAAAAAGAACTGAAGATTATTATTGAACACAAAATAAATAATTTTGATTATATTAAGTTAAAAAAACATCTTTTTACAAACAAAACTAATGCAGGCTAAATTAGAAGGCAAACAATAAACTGGAAAACCATTTTTACATTTAAGGGTCCTATAAAAGTCTCATTTCTAAAATATATAGAGAATTGACTCAAATTAATAACAAAGTAAGCCATTCTCCAATTGATAAATGGTCAAAGAATATGAGCAGATAATTTTCAAGTGAAGAAATTGAAACCATTTCTAGTCATATGAAAAAGTGCTCTAAATCACTATTGATCAGAGAAATGCAAATTAAGGTAACTCTGAGGTACCACTCCACACCTTTCACATTGGTTAAGATGACAGTAAAAGATAATGATGAATGTTGAAGATGTGGGAAAATTGGGACACTAATACATTGTGGGTGCAATTGTACATGGACCCAACCATTCTGGAGAGCAATTTGGAACTATGGTCAAAAAATAAAAAAAAAAATCAAACTCTGCATACCCTTTGATCTAGCATTGTTTCTACTGGACTTATATCTCAAATAGATCTTAAAGGAGGGAAAGGGACCTACATGTGCAACAATGTTTGTGGCAACCATTTTTAGTGGCAAGAAACTGGAAACTTATTGGATGCTCTTCAGTGAGAGAATGGCTGAATAAATTATGGTAAATGAATGCTATGGAATATTATTTTTCTATAAGAAACAATCAGCAGGATGATTTCAGAGAGGCCTGAAGAGACTTATATAAAGTGTTGCTAAATGAAATGAGCATAATCAGGAGATTATTTTACAGGCAACAGCAGACAATGGTCAATTCTGATGAACGTGGCTCTTTTCAATGATGAGAATATTCAGACCAGTTCCAAAGATATTGTGATGAAGGGCGGCATCTACAGCCAGAGAGAGGGTGGTGAGAACTGAGCGCATCACAACATAATATTTACATGCCCTTTATTGTGGTTTGCTTGAATAGTAGTTCTTTCTCATTTTAGTTTTATTTTTTGATCTGATTTTTCTTGTGCACCAAGGTAATTGTATAATTATGTATACCTATATTGGATTTAACATATAATTTTACCATGTTAAACATATATTGGATTTCATTCCATATAGGGGAGGGGACATGGGGAAGATGGGGAAATTGAAACAAGGTTTTTCAAGAGTCAATGTTGAAAAAATATTCTTGCATGTTTTGAAAAATTAAAAAAATAAAATAAAAATTATTTGACAAAGAATACATACATTTCTAAAAAAGTTTTCAATGGAAATAAGTATATTAAATGTCATCATGTTCTTTTTTTCCTATTGCAATTTTATTAGAAGAGTAAATATTTCTGTGATTCCAGATTGATTAAAAAAAAAACTAACTCAGAAGGAAGCTATATAATCTCTCTGGGAAGCTTAAATGACTTGTTTACAGGGATGGCTTTAAAGTGAGGCTCTATTTTTGTTCACTTTAAATCTCTGATACAACACATTCTGAGTTGCAAACAAGATTGGATAAAAGGCAAAATATTTTTTTTATTCAAATTTAGTCTGCCTTGCAATAAAATCTTATTTTTAAAATTATTACAGCCTTTCTGAAGAGAGGGAAGGATGATTTCTACAGAGGAAAGGAAAAGAGAGGAATGAAAAGGAAAGAAAAGAAAGAAAGAGAAAAGAACCCAAGGATGAATGGGAACATACAGGAACAAAAATGCCTTATTCTTCTCAGTAGAGAGTTACAGTTGGAAGTCAAAGTGAGGAGGAGACAAAAATAGGAAAATGTTACTGGACCACATTTTCAAAAATTTAATCATTCCTAAGTTATAGATAAGTTTGTGAACTCAAGAAAAAACACATGGATGGTTATCTCTAAAGGGAAAATTACAAAATAAAAATGAGGAATGATTGCAATTAATCAGTGAAATAAAATTAAAAATGGTTTTTAAAATTTGATTAGTCTTTTAAAATTTTTAAATAAAACAGTCTAAGAATTTATTATTGAAAATATAAAATTCAATTTAGTCTACTCAATTAAAGTAAAAATTTTAAAACATTAGATAACAGATATGGAATTGTGGAAGTATTAAGATTCAAAGAAATATCCGCTAATGATAAAGTGATATGTATAAGAAAATCTACTGATCCATATGTTGGTGATAAATAGTTGAAAGCAGAATGTATTGTGACAAACTATAGTTTCTACACTTCATAGCAAATTGCTAAACCAGTATACCTCAAACCCATTTATTCTTATGTCTGCACTCTTTAGACTACCAAATTTTTCCATTATTGTTCAAGATATATGTAAATTCTTCTATGTCTTCTAGATTACTCAACAAAAAACATATCTGTTACCTCCCCCATTCATTTTCTTCTTACTCTGTAAAAAGCTTCATTTTCTCACATTTAACTTCTTTCCAATCCTCATGTATGTGTTGCTTATTAAATTTTATGAACCTTTAATTTCTGCTCTTTACCTGAAATGTAATCTTTAATTTTCTTTACCAGCCAATATCCAATCACTTTTTTCCAACCTTCCTCCACACCCATTTTTCTGTAGGAGCATTTAATTACCTTTACTTTGTTTTCTATGCTTCTTTACTTCCTGCCTTCTAAGAGTATATTATTTTTTTTAGTATTATTTCACAATTGACACCATAATGAACTTGCACATATATCCTTTTTTTTTTTGCTTTTCAGTATGGACATCCTGTTGAGATGACTTGTTGAAGAAGATACAGACAGCCTGTATAATTCTTGCAAATGTTTCAACAAAATCATTTTGAAACATAATGATTAATGTTTCCAAAATTCTATGCAAAATTTTAGTAAGTGAATTCTTCTGCCTAAGTTCACAAAAAGGCAGCCACTTATCCTAACCCCATTAGGACCAGAAATGAGCATATTATATTTGAGATATCACTCTGCCAGAAGGAGTTTCAAGAGGTGCCCACCAGAAAAAGACTGAGAATTATCAAAGAGACAGTTTGAGGTTCATGCAAATTTCAGTGTTAGCCAGATCAGTTGTGCTACTGTAAAACTTAGACATTGGTAAACTAAATGTAGGAGCTCTGATATCCCTAACATTCTGTTCTTAGGCATAGAACTGGGACAAAACTTATATGGTGCAATTCAGCAAAATAACCCAAGGGACTCAAAAAAAATTCAAGTAGGGCAAATTATATAGCTGTAAATGAAAAGTAGGCTGAGATGTTGCCTTGGTACAAAGCCCCAGTTCATAAATTTAGGTTGGAAGAGATGAGTAAATCAAAGTAAATATTAATCACTATAAAATTATTGCCAATTCAATGCCATAACAACTTAAAGCAGAAACAAAGAGAAACTGGATTTTCTAAAACAAAACCAAAAGCAAAACAACAGCAATGACCTCCCCGCAAAAAAGCAAATACCTAGAAGCAATTACATGAGTTCAAAAGATAAATAAGGGGTTTTGTTGTTGTTTTTGCTATGCAATTGGGTTTAAGTGACTTGTACAGAGTCACACAGCTATAGTAAATGTTAAATGTCTGAGGCTGGATTTGAGCTCAGGTAAAAGTTTTATTTTTACCTGGAGAAAGAATTAGAGAAAAAAGGAGGTTAGGAAGAAAAGTAGTAAACTTTTCAAAATAAATGGAATCCATGAAAACTTTAATAGAAAAAAAAATGAGTTACAAAGCAAGTACATTAAAATTGTTTTAAATAAAATTTTATTTAAGATATTTAAATCAAGTACATTGCAAGATACATCTTGGAAACATAATTTAAAATGCATTGTTCTTCCTCAGATCCATGATGCATACATTTTTTAAAATGATATGATACTTTGAAGATTAATTCAGGAAATAAAGAAAACTATAATAACACTGGATGAAAAAGTAAAGCTATAAAGAATCCTGAAATGTTCTCCTAAAGGTAAAAATTTCTTGGAATATCATAGCCAAATTCTAGGGTGCCCATATCAAATTTTATAAAAAGGAAAAAAAAACAAATACACAAACATTATAACTACCAATAAAGAGGTCATTTAAATGATAAGGGACTACATTCCAGATCATATTAGAGCTAGAGGTTTAAATTAAAAACTATGAAATATTATGGAATTTTAAATATAAAAGTAATAGACTTTTATCAAGAATAACTAATCCTTCAAAATCCAATCAGAGGGGAGGGATTGATCATTAAAATAATGGAGGATTTTCAGCCATTTCTGATGAAATGGCCAGAGATGGAATGTTGAAACATAAGCACAAAATCTACCTTTTTGTGAAAGGTAAATATATATATATATATATATATATATATATATATATATATATATATATATATATATATATATGTATTATATATACTTTAATATCTGAAAGGAGATGTATAATGATAAAGTGTGAACTTTCTGATAGGGGCAATGAAAAAAAATCTTCTCAGAACTTTACTATCTTTAAAGCATATTGAAGAAGTTAAATATGAAATTAAAAAAAAAAGAACAATACAACCACAATATCAGAGTTCCAAGGAAGAATTCCTAGGAATGAATTTCTTAATTCGAGGATATAACAGGAGGATAAAAGTGATTATAGAAAAGAACAGGAAGAATGAATTTGCTGATTTCACAATTAGGGGGTGCATGAGAAAAGTATACACACACCCTTTTTTAATGGACAAAGTAATATTGAACATATTTTGGTGTGCAAATGGACAAAACTCGCCAAAAAATAAATGAAAATATCAGGGGCATATTAAGAGGGAGGTTATTATTGGGAAATGAATAAGCAAAACAAACTTCATCCTGAAAGGGAAATTGACTAGGTTAATTACATATAAGATATAACAGGTTCTTTAGTAGTAATATGAATCAATTTCCAATTAGCAAAATTTCTGAAGCACAAGAGTAGGTAAATATACAATGTGCTAAGCAGAAAAACACCCATCCAACCCACCTCTACTTCAGGAAAGTAGGTAATGTGATAAATAGCACCATTTCTGGAGCTGTGAATTCAAATCCAGTCTCAAACACTAAATAACTGAAGAACTCTAGGCAAGTCATTTAACCCTTTTTTTCAGTTTCTCATCTTGTCATATAAGCAGGTAAAGGAAATAGCAAACCACTCTAATATCTTCAAGAAAATCCCAAACTGATTCATGAAGAGGTCAGAGCTGAGTGAAAAACAATTTTTAAATAATCTTGGAACACTCATCTTGATTATTCTGTGATTGTTTTCAATTACTTTATTGTAATGATTATATATATTATTCTCTTGGCTTTGCTAAACTCACTTGCCATAAGTTCATATAACGTTTTCCATCATCTGTATTCACAACATATATTTTTGAAGTAATAATCTGTTGTGTTCATGTACTATAGTTTGTTTAGCCATTCGTGATAAATGATATTTTTTTTCCTTTTCCAGTTCTGTCAAGACGTAGTTGTTTTTTTTTTCCTTCCATTTAATAGATCTGAAAACAAGTTAAGCAATATGGCATAGTAACTATTATGGTAAGCAGAATTTCAAGAGAGTTTACTCTTTTTTCTTAAAGAAAAGAGATGAGTTTGGCATTTTTGTAGATAGAAGATAAAGAACCCATAGATAAGAAGAGATTAAAGACTAGAGAGAAAACATTTATTACAATGAGAACAATTTATAAGAAAACATTTCAGAGTTTGGATGGATGAAGAGTACATATGGAAAGGGTTTGGTCTCAGCAGAAAGGGTTACATCTTCATTGGATTCTGAAATAAAGATGGTGAAGATGATGTTGGGACTGGGGTGTGTGAATGTGTGTGTGTGCGTGTGTGTGCATGTGCACATGTACAAGTTTGTTAAGAAAAAATTTCTAAGATGTGTGAGACATCAAATATGTTTACTACTGACATGCTATGGAAGCAATAAGTGTTGCTACACTTGCTGCTATTACTCTCATTATTTAGTATTTTATTTTCTCATTACACATAAAACAATATTAACATTTATTTTAAAAACTTTGAATGCTACATTCTCTCCCTTATTTCCTCCCTACACTGCCTCCACAATGAAAAAGTACATGAGAAATCATGCAAAACATTTTTCTAAAAGTAATGTGGTGTGAAGTAACATACCTACTCAATAAGAATACATCTTACTCTTCAGGGAAATAGGAGGAGAATGGGATCTGGCAAAGGGGGCAAAGTGATAAAAGAGAGGGCAAATTGAGGAAGGGAGTAATCAGTAGAAAAATATTTTTGAGGATGGATAGGGTGAGAAGAGAGAGAACAAATGGGGGAATATAATTAGCAATACTAATTGTAAAAAATTGTTGAAGCAAGTTTTTCTGATGGAATATTATTGGGTTTTTTTGGAAAATAATGAGCCCTATGCTCTCAGCAGAAAAAAAGTAAAACGTAGAAAGTTCTTCACAAGCAGAGTGAAATATACTATATGCAAAGCAATAGCAATGAGTAATAGTAATATGCTGGGGTGAATAACAGTAAGTGACTTTATTATTCCTAGTAGTACGTTCATCCAAATATACTCTGAAGAACTTATGATGAAAAATTCTATCCATATCCAGAAAAGGAACTGATTGAGTCTGAATATAGATTGAAACATTCTCTATTACTCTCTCTATCCCTCGCTTTATTTTTAACTTAATTTTTCTCTTTTTTCTGTTTGTTTTCTTTTTTTTATTAAAGCTCTTATTTTGCAAAACGTATGCATGGGTAATTTGTCAACATTACCCTTGCAAAGATTTCTTTTGCAATTATTTCTCTCCTCCTCATCCCTTCCACGAGATGGGAAATAGTCCAATACATGCTAACTCTGTTAATACATATGAAAAATCCAAAATATATATATGCATATTTATATACTTATCTTGCTTTACAAGAAAAATCAGATCTATAGAAAAAAAACTGAGAAGGAAAACAAAATGCAATCAGATATCAACAGAAAGCATGAAAATATAATGTGGTGGTCCACACTCAGATTCTACAGGGCTCTCTGTGGATGAAGATGACTTTCTTCATCACTGAACAATTGGAACTATTTTGAAACATCTCATTGTTGAAGAGAGCCATGTCCATCAGAATTGATCATGACAAAGTCTTGTTGTTGCTTGGTATAATGATCTCCTGGTTCAGTTCATTTGACATAGCATCAGTTCACGCATCTCTCAAGTCCTCTCTAAAATCATCCTACTCGTCCTTTCTTATAGAAAAATAATATTCCATAACATTCATATACCATAATTTATTCAGCCATTCTCCTATTCATGGGCATCCATTCAGTTTCCAGTTGCTATTCACTACAAAAAAGGACTGCCACAAATATTTTTACACATGACGGTCCCTTTCCCTCCTTTAAGATCTCTTTGAAAAATAGGTGCAGTAGAAATACTGCCTGGATTTAAGTGAATGCACAGTTTGATAACTTTTTCAGCATAGTTCCAAATTGCTCTCCAGAATAGTTGGATCCATTCACAGTTCCACCAACAAAGTATCAGTATCCCAGTTTTCCCACATCCCTTCAAACATTCGTCATTACCTTTTCCAGTCATCTTAGCCAATCTGAGAAATGTATAGTGGTATATCAGAGTTGTCTTAATTTGTATTTCTCTGATCAATAGTGATTTTGAGCACCTTTTCATGTGACCAGAAATAGTTTCAATTTCTTCATCTGAAAATTGTCTATTCATATCTTTTGACCATGTATCAATTGGAGAATGGCTTGAATTCTTATATATTTGAGACAATTCTTGATATATTTTAGAAATGAGGCCTTTATGAGAACCTTTGGATGTAAAAATATTTTCCAGTTTACTGCTACCCTTCTAATCTTGTCTGCATTCATTTTGTTTGTACAAAAACTTTTTAACTTGATGCAGTCAAACTTATCTATTTTGTGATTAATGATGACCTCTAGTTCTTCTTTGGTCACAAATTCCTTCCCCCTCCACAGGTCTGAGAGGTAAACCATCCTACATTGTTCTAATTTGTTTATAATATCATTCTTTATGCCTAGATCATGAATCCATTTTGACCTTATCTTGGCATATGGTGTTAGGTGTGGGTCAATGCCTAATTTCTTCCATACTAGTTTCCAATTATCCCAGCAGTTTTTGTCAAATAGTGAGTTTTTATCCCAAAAACTGGGGTCTTTGGGT
>JAJPUD010013153.1:0-12634 GCA_023553655.1 Myrmecobius fasciatus | reverse complement strand
TATCCCAGCAGTTTTTGTCAAATAGTGAGTTTTTATCCCAAAAACTGGGGTCTTTGGGTTTATCGAACACTAGATTACAATTGTCATTGAGTATTTTGTTCTGTGAACCTAACCTATTCCACTGATCCACTACTCTATTTCTTATCCAGTACCAAATGGTTTTGGTGACCACTGCTTTATAATATAGTTTTAGATCTGGTGCAGCTAGGCCACCCTCATTTGCATTTTTTTTCATGAATTCCCTTGAAATTCTTGACCTTTTGTTTTTCCAGATGAATTTTGTCGTTATTTTTTCTAGTTCAGTTAAATAATCTCTTGGGAGTTTGATTGGTATAGCACTAAATAGATAGATTAGTTTAGGTAGTATTGCCATCTTTATTATATTCGCTCGACCTATCCAAGAGCACTTGATGTTTTTCCAATTGTTTAGATCTGACTTTATTTGTGTGGAGAGTGTTTTGTAGTTTTGCTCATATAGATCCTGACTTTCCCTTGGCAGATATAGTCCCAAATATTTTATACTATCGATAGTTATTTTGAATGGAATTTCTCTTTGTATCTCTTGCTGTTGCATTTTGTTGGTGATGTATAAAAATGCTGATGATTAATGTGGATTTCTTTTGTATCCTGCAACTTTGCTAAAGTTGTGGATTAATTCTAATAGTTGTTTAGTTGATTCTCTAGGGTTCTCTAAGTAGACCATCATATCATCTGCAAAGAGTGATAATTTGGTTTCCTCATGACCTACTCTAATTCCTTTAATCTCTTTTTCTTGTCTTATTGCCAAGGCTAGCATTTCTAATACAATATTGAACAGTAATGGTGATAGTGGGCAACCTTGTTTCACCCCTGATCTTATTGGGAATGGTTCCAGTTTATCACCATTACATATGATGCTAGCTGATGGTTTCAAATAGATGCTACTGACTATTTTAAGGAAAAGTCCATTAATTCCTATACTCTCTAATGTTTTTAATAGGAATGGATGTTGGATTTTATCAAATGCTTTTTCTGCATCTACTGAGATTATCATATGTTTTTTGTTAATTTGGTTATTAATATAGTCAATTATGTTAATAGTTTTCCTAATATTGAACCATCCCTGCATTCCTGGTATAAATCCTACTTGGTCATGGGGTATTATTCTGGGAATGATTTTCTGTAATCTCTTTGCTAATATTTTATTTAAGATTTTTGCATATATATTCATTAAGGAGATTGGTCTATAATTTTCTCTCTCTGCTTTTGTTTTACCTGGTTTAGGTATCAGTACCATGTCTGTTTCACAAAAGAAGTTTGGTAGGAGTCCTTCATTCCCTATTTTTTCAAACAGTTTACATAATATTGGAGTTAATTGTTCTTTAAATGTTTGGTAGAATTCACATGTAAATCCATCTGGTCCTGGGGATTTTTTTTTAGGGAGTTGATTAATGACTTGTTCTATTTCTTTTTCTGCAATGGGACTATTTAAGTAATTTATTTCGTCTTCTGTTAATCTGGGCAATCTATATTTTTGTAGATATTCCTCCATTTCACTTAGGTTATCAAATTTATTGGCATACAGTTGGGCAAAGTAACTCCTGATTTTTGCTCTAATTTTCTCTTCATTGGTGGAAAGTTCTCCCTTTTCATTTTTGAGACTAACAATTTGATTTTCCTCTTTCCTTTTTCTAATTGAATTAACTAGAGGTTTATCTATTTTGTTGGTTTTTTCATAAAACCAACTTTTAGTTTTATTTATTACTTCAATAGTTTTTTTTTAGTTTCAATTTTACTACTCTCTTCTTTTATTTTTAGGATTTCAAGTTTGGTATTTGATTGGGGGTTTTTAATTTGTTCTTTCTCTAGCTTTTTTAGTTACAAGCCCAATTCATTGATTTTCTCTTTTTCTATTTTATGCAAATAAGCATCTAGAGATATAAAATTTCCCCTTATTACCGGTAGCTTTGGCTGTATCACAAAAATTTTGGTATGTTGTCTCATTTTTCTCATTCTCTTGGATGAAATTAATAATTGTGCCTGTAATTTGCTGTTTCACTCACTCATTCTTTAGGATAAAATTATTTAGTTTCCAATTGGATTTTGGTCTATTTTCTCCTGGCCTTATGATGCATGTGATTTTTATTCCGTCATGATCTGAAAAATTGCATTTATTATTTCTGCCTTCCTGCATTTGATTTTGAGGTTTTTGTGTCCTAACACATGGTCAATTTTTGTATAAGTTCCATGGACTGCTGAGAAAAAAGTAAACTCCTTTCTGTTTCCATTTAATTTCCTCCAAAGATCTATCATGCCTAACTTTTCTAACATTTTGTTTTCCTCCTTAACTTCTTTCTTATTTATTTTGTGGTTTGATTTATCAAGTTCTGAGAGAGGGAGGTTGAGATCTCCCACTTTTATAGTTTTGCTGTCTATGTCTTCTTGCATCTCTCTGAACTTTTCCTCTAGGAATTTCCATGCTATACCACTTGGTGCATATATGTTTAGTATTGATATTGCTTCATTATCTATGGTACCCTTTAGGAAGATATAATTTCCTTCTTTGTCTCTTTTAATGAAGTTTATCTTTGCTTTTACTTGGTCTGAGATCAGGATTGCTACCCCTGCTTTTTTTTTTTTGTTCACCTAAAGCATAATAGATTCTGCTCCAGCCTTTTACCTTCACCCTGTATGTATCTCTATGTTTTAGATGTGTTTCTTGTATACAACATATTGTGGGATTCTGGTTTTTAATCCAGTCTGCTATCTGCTTCTGCTTTAAGGGAGAGTTCATTCCATTCACATTCACAGTTAAAATAACTAATTCTGTATTTCCTGCCATCTTATTTACCTTAGCTTATGGTTTTCTCTTTCTTATCCCCTTTCCCTCCTTCCTACTATTTTGCTTTTGATAACCACTTCTCTCAAACAATCCTTCCCCTTAGGGCCCCACCCACCCATTTTTCCCCCTTTCCCTCCTGTTTCCTTATAAGTACGTCTATTATTCCCTCAGAGCCACATGTGATGAGATGGAGATTAACCCAATTCTCATTCCCCTCCCTTTTTCACCCTCAATCATTATAGGTTTTCTTTGCCTCTGCACATGATGTAATTTCCCTAATTTTTCCTTCTTTTCCTCTTCTTCCAGTGTTATCCCTTTTCTACATCTAATTTCTTTTTCAGTTTATCATATAATAATAATCACAAAATCACAATAATCATATCATAATAATCATAAAATCACAGTAATCATATCATAATCATAATGTAATAATAGATTCATAAAATTAACCATCATTCTATAAGTATCTATAACATAAATATAGTTCTCAAGAGTTTTTCTTTCTTATTACCTTTTCTCTTGTGTTCTGTGTTTGTAGATCAAATTTTTTTCAGTTCTGGTCTTTTCAGTAGAAATAGGTGAAATTCTCCTATATCATTGAATGACCATCTACTTCCCTGGAAGATAATGCTCATTCTAGCTGGGTCACTTATTCTTGGCTGTAATCCAAGTTCCTTTGCTCTTCGGAATATCTGATTCCAGGCCCTTCAATCCTTCAAAGTAGAAGCTGCTAGGTGCTGTGTGATCCTAATTGTGGCTCCCTGATATTAAAATTGTTTCTTTCTGGCTTCTAGTAATATCTTTTCCTTGGTGTGATAGTTCTGGAATTTAGCCACGATATTTCTGGGGGACTTAATTTTTGGGTTTCTTTCAGGAGGTGATCGGTGGATTGTTTCAAGGAGTATTTTGCCTTTTGGGTCTAAAATATAAGGGCAGTTTACTTTTATGATTTCCTGGAAGATAGTGTCTAGGTTCTTTTTTTCATCATGGCTTTCAGGAAGCCCTATAATCCTTAGATTGTCTCTCCTAGATCTATTTTCCAGGTCTGTTGTTTTTCCTAGAAGATATTTCATGTTTTTCTCTATCTTTTCATTTTTTTGTTTTTGTTTTACTGATTCTTGAAGTCTTGATGAGTCATTCATTTCCAATTGTTCAATTCAATTGTTCATATCCTTTGACCATTTATCAATTGGAGAGTGGCTTGAATTTTTATAAATATGAGGCAGTTCTCTATATATTTTAGAAATGAGTCCTTTATTAGAACCCTTAATTGTAAAAATAATTTTCCAATTTATTGCTCCCCTCCTAATCTTGTCTGCATTAATTTTGTTTATAAAAACTTTTTAACTTAATATAATCAAAATTATCTATTTGGTGTTCAATTAAGAGTTCCAGTTCTTCTTTGGACACAAATTCCTTTCTCCTCCACATATCTGAGAGGAAAACTATCCTATGTTTCTGTAATTTGCTTATAATATCACTCTTTATGTCAAAATCAGGAACCCATTTAGATCTTATCTTGGTATGTGGTGTTAGGTATGGGTCAAGCCCTAATTTCTTCCATACTAGTTTCCAATTTTCCCAGCAGTTTTTGTCAAATAGTGAGTTCTTATCCCTAAAGCTTAGGTCTTTGGATTTGTCAAATTTATAGATTGCTATAAATATTGCCTATTTGGTCTTCTGATCCTATTCTATTCCAATGATTGATTACTCTATTTCTTAAACAATACCAAACAGTTTTGATGACTGCTGCTTTTAATATACTTATAGATCTGGCACAGCTAGGCCACCTTCATTGGCATTTTTATTTTCATTAATTCCCTTGAACTTCTTGTACTTTTGTTCTTCCAAATGTACTTTGCTATTGTTTATCCTAAATCTGTAAAATAATTTCTTGGGAGTTTGATTTGTATGGCACTAAATAAGTAGATTAATTTAGGTAGTATTTTCATTTTTATTATATTCACTCAACCTACCCATGAGCACTTGATATTTTTCCAACTGATTTGGTCTGACTTTTTTTGTATGGAAAGTGTTTTGTAGTTTAGTTCATATAGTTCCTAACTTTCCCTTAGCAGATAGATTCCCAAATATTTTATATTATTGACAGTTATTTTGAATGGAATTTCTTCTTGTATTTCTTGCTGCTGAAATTTGTTGGTAATATATTAAAAATCTAATGATTTATGTGGATTTATTTTGTATCCTGCAACTTTGCTCAAGTTGTGAATTGTTTCTAGTAGTGTTTTAGTTGAATCTCTAGGGTTCTCAAAGTATACCATCATATCATCTACAAAGAGTGATAATTTGATTTCCTTATGACCTACTCTAATTCCTTTAATCTCTTTTTCTTCTCTTATTGCTGAAGCTAACATTTCTAATACAATATTGAATAGTAATAATGATAATGAGCAGCCTTGTTTCACTCCTGATCTTATTGGGAATGGTTCTATTTTGTCCCCTTTACTTATAATGCTTGCTGATAATTTTAAATAGATGCTACTGATCATTTTAAGGAAAAGTCCATTTATTCCTATACACTTTAGTGTTTTTAATTAGAATGTGTGTAAAGATTTTATCAAATGCTTTTTCTGCATCTATTGAGATAATCATATAATTTTTGTTAGTTTAGTTATTAATATTATTGATTATGTTGACAGTTTTCCTAATATTGAACCATCCCTGCATTACTGTTATAAATCTTTCTTGGTCATAGTGTATTATCGTGGAGATGACTTCCTGCAATCTCGTTGCTAATATTTTATTTTAACATTTTTGCATCTATATTCATTAGGGAAATTGGTCTATAGTTTTTTTTTTCTCTGTTTTTACCCTACCTGGTTTAGCTATCAGCACCATATCTGCTTGTTAAAAGGCATTTGATAGAATACTTTCTTTCCCTATGTTTTCAAATAATTTATATACTATTAGAATTAATTGTTCTTTGAATGTTTGGTAGAATTCACATGTAAATCCATCTTGCCCTGGATATTTTTTTCATAGGTAGTTGATTAATAGCTTGTACTATTTCTTTTTCTGAAATGGGACTATTTAAATAGTTTATTCCTTTTCTGTTAACCTGGGCAATCTCTATTTTTGTTGATGTTCCTCCATTTCATTTAGGTTATCAAATTTATTGGCATAAAGTTGGGCAAAGAAACTCCTAATTATTACTCTAATTTCATCTTCATTGGAGGAAAGTTCTCCCTTATCATTTTTGAGACTAATAGTTTGATTTTTCCTCTTTCCTTTTTCTAATCAAATAAATAAGCTTATCTGTTTTGTTTTTTTTTCATAAAACCAACTCAGTTTTATTTATTAATTCAATAGTTTTCTTATTTCAATTTTATTAATCTCCCCTGTTATTTTCAGAATTTCCAATTTGGTATTTAATTGAGGGTTCTTAATTTGTTCTTTTTCTAGCTTTTTTAATAGTAAGCCCAATTCCTTGATCTTCTCTTTCTCTAATTTATGCAAGTAAGCATCTAGAGATATAAAATATCTGCTTATAACTATTTTGGCTGTATCCCACAAGTTTTGGTATGTTTTCTCATTCTCCTGGATGAACTTATTGATTGTGTCTATGATTTGCTGTTTCACACATGCATTCTTTAAAATTAAACTATGTAATTTCTAATTAACTTTTGGACTATTTTCTCCTATCCTTATATTGCATGTGATTTTTATTGCATCATGATCTGAAAAAATGCATTTACTATTTTTGCCTTTCTGCATTTGATTTTGAGGGTTTTATGCCCTAACACATGGTCAATTTTTGTATCAATTCAATGAACTGCTGAGAATAAAGTAAACTCCTTTCAGGCTCCATTCAATTTTCTCCAAAGATCTATCATACCTAGTTTTTCTAACATTTTATTTACCTCTTAACTTCTTTCTTACTTATTTTGTGGTTTGATTTATTTATCTATTTCTGGGAAATAAAGTTCGAGATCCCCCAATTGTATAGCTTTGCTGCCTATTCCTTCTTGCATGTCTCTTAAAATCTCCTCTAGGAATTTGGATGCTATACCACTTGGGGCCTATACATTTAGTATTGATATTGTTTCATTATCTATGGTACACTTTAGTAAAATATAGTTTCCTTTTTTATCTCTACTTTTACTTGATCTGAGATAAGGATTTCTACCTTTGCTTTTTTTTTGTTCTATCTGAAGCATAATAAATTCTTCTCCAGCCCTTTACCTTCACTCTGTATGTATCTCTATGCTTTAAATGTGTTTCTTCTAAACAACATTTTATGGGGGAGTTCATATTTCTTCTAAACAACATTTTATGGGGGAGTTCATCCCATTCACATTCACAGTTAAAATAAGTAATTCTGTATTTCCTGCCATATTATTTAACTAAATTTATGTTTTTCTCTTTCCTTTACCCCTTCCTTCCTTTCCAGTATTTTGTTTTTGATAGCCACCTCTCTCAAACAATCCTCCCCTTTTAGTGGACTTCCCCTTTTTTTACACCTTTCCCCTAATTCATCCATTTTCCCTTCTATTAGTCTTTTCCTTTCTTTTCTTCCTTTCCCTCCCACTTCCCTATTAGGTGGGAGAAGTTTTTCTGTGAAACCAAATATGGCTGATATTCTCTCTTAGAGGCTAATCTCATGAGAATAAGATTCACACAATGCTCATCCCCTTCCCTTCTTTCTCTCATTTGTAATAGTTTTTTTTTTCCTCTTCATGCAATGTAATTTCCCTTATTTTACCTTTTTTTTCTTCTTTTCCAGTATGATCCCCTTTTAACCTCTAGTTTCTTTTTCATATTATCAAAATAAAATCATATTATACTCTCATTCTCTAAGTATAACCATAATAGACATATAGTTCTCAAGAGTTCTTTCCTTTTTACCTTTTTATGCTTCTCTTGAGTTCCTTTTGGAGGTCAAATTTTTTTGACCTTCAGTTCTGGTGTTTTAATTAAAAATAGGTGAACTTCCTCTATATCATTGAATGTCCATCTTCTTCCCTGTTAAGATAATACTCAATTTAGCTAGGTAGATTATTCTTGGCTGAAATTCAAGTTCCTTTGCCTTACAGAATAGCAGATTGCAGGCCCTTTGATCCTTTAAGTTAGAAGCTGATAGATCTTAGGTGAATATAATTGTGGCTCCTCAGTATTTGAATTGTTTCTTTCTAGCTGCTTGAAATACCTTTTCCTTGGTTCAATAGTTCTGATATTTAGCCATGATATTCCATAAGGTTTTAATTTTGTGGTCTCTTTCAGGATGTGATTGGTGAATTCTTTTGATGGCTATTTTATCTTCTGATTCTAAAATATCAGGGCAACTTTCTTTCATAATTTCCTGTAAGATAGGTTCCTTTTTTCATCGTGGCTTTCAGAAAGTCCAATAATCCTTAGCTTGTCTTTCTTAGATCTATTTTCCAGGTCAGTTGTTTTTCCTAGGAGATATTTCATATTTTTTTTTCATTTTTTTGTTTTTGTTTGACTGATTCTTGAAGTCTTATTGATTCATTCATTTCCATTTGTCCAATTCTAATTTTAGTGTATTATTTGTTACCTTTTTTAGCTCCTTTTGTAATTAGCCAATTGATATTTTTGTTCATTGCATTCTTTTTTCATTTCACCAAATTTGTTTTTTAGTGAATTGGTGTCTTTTTCATATTTCTTTTGTAGGGCATTATATGCCTTTTCCATTCCTTTTTTGAAATGATCTCATTTCATTTCTCCATTTTTCTTCTAACTCTCTTTTGAGAGTCTTTATGCAGTCTTCCAGGAAAGCTCTGTGAATGGAGACAAGGTCAGGTCTCCTTTTGTGACTTCTTCTGGAGTTGTTTTATTTTTAGGAATCTCACAATCTGATGTCTTTTCTTCTCTCTCTCCATAAAAGCTGTCTATGGTGAGAGCTCTTTTTTAAAATTCATTTTTAAGACCCTGGGTAATTGGTGGTAGGTCTGGAGTTCTTCCTGGTCTCAGTGGTTTACAATTTACCTTTTACAAAAGGCAAATCTCCCAAACCACCTGCTTGCAACCAGAATAGTGTAGCCTAAGAGGCTCACATAAGGTTCCTAGGTGCCTGGAAACTACATCTGGCTGGCCAGGCTTCCTGCACTGTCTACCCACACTGCTGCTCAGGGTTGGAAGACTGCCCCCCCTGACTGATTAAAATAGACCTGTTCTGAAGTTCTTCCAAGTTAACTTCTTCTGGGAATGTGTTGTACTCCAAATATTTGGGAGTGTTTTGATTCTAAATCCAGTTTAGAGGCTTAATCTGCTGTAGGTCAGATGAAGTCACAGAGAGTTGTGTCTGTTCTTTGCTATCTTGGCTTGTCCCCTAACTGAATTTTTCTTGAAGGTGTTTATTTTCATTAAGATGGAATCTATAGTTTTCTTATACAACTTGACTTTTATGGAAATGTTTTGAATCATGTTTTTTTTTTTTTATTTTGGATGGAGATAAGAACTAAAACTAAAAAATCTTAAAAACAAATGCAAAAAATGCTTATATTCATTCATCCAATTATGCGACCCTCCAATGAAGTCAGGGGGTAGGGAAAGTGCTGTGCTTATTAAAATATTTGTTGGATAACACTTATTTTTATTGAAAAATTTTAGTTTCAAAACATATGCATGGATAATTTTTCAACATTGACCTTTGCAAAACCTTGTGACCCAATTTCTCCCTCTTGCCTCTACTCCCTCCCCTAGATAGCAAACAATGCAGTATATATTAAATGTGGCAAAATATATGTTCAATCCAACATAGGCATGCATATTTATACAATTATGTTGCTGCACAAGAAAAAGCAGATCTAAAAGGGAAAAATGAGAAAATGTAATGCAAACAAGCAACAAAAAAACGTGTTATGTTGTGATTCATATTTAATTCCCACAGTTCTCTCTCTGGGTGTAGTTGGTTGTCTTCATAACAAGATCATTGAAACTGGTCTGAATCATCTTCTTGTTAAAAAGAACCATGCCCACAAGAATTGATCATTGTATAATTTTATTGTTACTTTGTACAATTATCTCCTGGCTCTGCTCATTTCACTTAGCATCAATTCATGCAAGTCACTCCAGACCTCTATTAAATCATCCTGCTGATTTTTTCTTATAGAACAATAATATTCCATAACATTCATATATGATGACATTCAGCCATTCTCCAACTGATGAGTATCCACTCAGTTTCCAGTTCCTTGCCACTACAAAAAAGGGGTCCCATAAACATTTTTGGTATAAAAGCCCATTACTAATACTGCAGGATCAAAAGTTGCGGGATAGCCATTTAGGCATAGTTCCAAAAAGTCTTCAAATAGAGAACTCTTGATAGCAACAAAAGTCTGAAACAAAATATTTATCAACTGTGAAATGGATAAATTTCAATCTCTAAGTTAGTGGAATACATATTATTATATTCCCAGAAACAACCAACATGAGGAATTCAAAGGAATATAGTAAGACTTCTATGAAATGATACAAAATGAACAAAGTAAAAGTAGAACATTTTATTCAAGCACCATAATAACATAAAGACAATATTAAAAGACACTACAACTCAGATTATATGAAGTGATTTCAGATTAGATGATAGCTATTGGGGTATGCTTTCTTCCTTTTCACATGGAGCAAGTGGATGGAAGAAAAGGAATTACAAATATTGTTAGACAGTGTATTAGACAATTGTGGTGGTCTCTTGTTTGTTTTTTTTTTCAGTAAGACAGAATCTAATGATGAGGATAGGTCTACATTCTCAATAAATGAAAGCAAAAATTAATTAATAAAACAAAAATGCAACATCAGGGGAGAAGCAATTATTGTGAAAATGAGAATAGAAAAAAAAACTATGGAAAATGTAAAACAGTGCTCAGAATTGTAACAATATACAGAGTTAATTACCATAACAACAAATAACACATCAGAAAAATGAGTTAACGCATACTCACACACCAAATAGCAAGAATAAAATGTGATAATGTACACATAAACATGCATAGATATGAATGAGATATCATAGTAAATTAAATAATGTATTTGTTAAAAAAAAATAGAGAGGGGTGGAGCCAACATCATGCACAGTACACATATTTCTTTCTGAATTTTTCCCATGACCCTCACACTAATTACCAAATCCAGCCTCTTAATTAGTTCTGGACTGGCAGAAACCTACAGATATTGAATGTTAAAAATTACCAGCAGAAGATAATTTCAAAGATCACCAGAAAATATCTGTTTCAATCAAGTACAGAGAGGAGGGCCAAGCACAAGCAGGCTGAGCACAGACACCAGGGAGTGCAGGCAGCACAGAGTCCCAAGGTGGTGCACATCCAAACATCTAAAGGGAGGAATCTACAGCAGTATTGGCTTTTCTGCCCTGGTTGCAATCCAGTAAATCAGCAGAGAAGTTATAAAACATCCAACACAAACACAAAAAGTAATTAGTGAGCCCAGAATCACTAGAATTTCATGGGACCTGGCCACACCCACCCAACACTGGGAGTGAGTCAGCACAAACTCACTCAGTGCAGTGGCTGCTGCTTGTACAGGAAGATTGCCAACTTTCCTTGCTCAAAAAGCAGATCTCCCTGAGGAGACTAAAAGCAGATTGTATCCAGATGAAGCACCAAAGAGTGATCAATAAGTCGGAACCCATCACACAAGACTCTTCTAGAAGAATTTTTTTAAGTATCTTAAAAGAGAGCTAGAAGAAAAATGGGGAAAGGAAATGCAAATTTTGCAAGAGTGCCTGGAAAAGGCAACAGAGAAATTATCTGAAGAAAATTCAATACAAAATAGGCTCAGGGAAATGAAAAAAAAACTTAAATTTCATTAAAAATACATTTGACAAAATGGAACAAGAAAACGACTTTCTGAAAATCAGAATTTATGAAATGGAAAAAGAAAATAACTCCTTAAAAACAGAATGTGTGAAATGGAAAAAAAGTCTATAGAACAAAATAAATTTAAAAATTCAATTGGAGAAATTCAAAAAGAAGGGGGAAAAAGTAAATGAAGAAAATAATTTACTAAAAATCTGAACTGAACAAAAGAAAAGGAATGACTCAATGAGGCATAAAGAATCAGTCAAACAAAACTAAAAAAAGAGAAAAAAACAGACACAATGTAAAATAACTAGTTGAGAAAACAAATGGATTGGAAAATAGGATTTAAGAGAGACAAACTAAGAATTATCGAACTTTCTGAAATCTATTATGAAAAAAACAAGAGCCTGGACACTATTTTTCAGGAAATCATGAAAGAGAACTGCCTGGCTATGCTAGAACGAGAAGGCAAAATAGCCCTTGAAAGAATTCACTTGAAAGAGATGCCAAAATTAAAATTCCAATTAATATCATGGCTAAATTTCAGAACTATTGGACCAAGGAAAAATATTACAAGCAACCAGAAAAAAAAAATTTGATTACACAGGAACTGCAAAAAAGATTAGCCAAGATCTAGCAGCTTCCACCTGAAAGGATCAAAGGGTTTGGAATCTAATATTCTGAAAGGCAAAGGAACTTGGAATGCAGCCAGGAATAAATTATACCATTAAACTAGCATTTTCTTTCAGGGAAGAATATGACATTCTATGAAACAGGTGAATTCCATTTATTTCTGATGAAAAGACCAGGACCAACAAAAAAAATTGATCTCCAAATATAGAACTCAAGAGAAGCATAACAAGGTAAAAAGAAAGGAACTCTTGAGAAATATATTTCTGTTATGGGTACACATAAAGAATGCAAGTAAAATTTGATTTTACTATTATAATATAAAAAAGACACTAAAGGTGGAAATGGGATTGTACCTGAAAAAGGGGAAAGTGGAGGTAAAATC
>JAJPUD010013152.1:0-45625 GCA_023553655.1 Myrmecobius fasciatus | reverse complement strand
TACTTACTGGGTTTTCTATCAGTGCTAAATAGAGGTGATGGTGGAATTGGACAAGAAATATCCTAACAGGAAATAGGGAAATAGAAGGTGATGATAGTTTCTTTAATTAGGAGCTAACACAACTCCCTGTTCAGCAGTCAGGAGATTTCAATTGAGATTTTCTCTTCCCTTACCTAAAAGCTATGACTAGCTCTCGTCAAAGAGACTATATGGAGCTACTATTGTCTATCTTAATTAGTGAAGTGCCAAATAGTACTAATCAATACCCACTAAGTAGAACCTTGAGGAAAGGTGCCAGATACTTTCCAGGATTCTTGGCCAGCTTGCTATGCTTGCTTCTCTGTTCCAGTGTTTATGGACTGGGCCCAGCTGTGAGGCACATAGGGTTGGGTTCAGACTTGGCATATCTGAGCTCAGGTGCAATTTCTGTCGCTTATTCTTTTTTGAGCTCTCCATTTAACCTCTTCAGTCCAAGTGATCCTGATGAAATTCACACCAGCCTCACAGGGTTGGAGTCTTTCTTTAAGAAATTGCTGTTCTTAAGCTCATGGGCTGAGAGTGCCAGCTAGGTTCCTGAGCTCATTATTAGCATTTCCTGAAATGAAGCTATGGTCCCTGTTGACTCCTTTCATGATATCTTTTCTGCTCCTCCCTCTCTCATCTAGGAAGCTTATCCAGCAGTCCAGAGGAAATGTCTGGGACAGAAGAGGGGAGAGAAACATCCTCAGGCATCGAGGTCGAGGCTTCAGACCTAAGCTTGAGCCTAACTGGGGATGACGGGGGTGGCCCCAACCGCACCAGCACAGAAAGCCGAGGCACAGACACAGAGAGCTCAGGGGAGGACAAGGACTCTGATAGCATGGAAGATACTGGCCACTACTCCATTAATGACGAAAACCGGGTCCATGACCGCTCAGAGGAGGAGGAAGAGGAGGAAGAAGAAGAGGAGGAGGAAGAGGAGCAGCCTCGGCGCCGGGTTCAGCGCAAACGGGCCAATCGTGAACAGGACTCATCAGATGATGAACGAGCCCTTGAGGACTGGGTGGCCTCAGAGACATCAGCTCTGCCCCGGCCCCGCTGGCAGGCCCTCCCAGCCCTGAGAGAGAGGGAACTGGGCTCAAGTGCTCGTTTTGTGTATGAAGCTTGTGGAGCAAGAGTCTTTGTGCAGCGCTTCCGCCTGCAGCATGGGCTTGAGGGCCATACTGGTTGTGTCAACACCCTGCACTTTAACCAGCGTGGCACCTGGCTGGCCAGTGGCAGTGATGACCTCAAAGTGGTGGTATGGGATTGGGTTCGGAGACGACCTGTATTGGACTTTGAGAGTGGTCACAAAAGCAATGTCTTCCAGGTGAGTCGAGAACATTATGAAGCCAGCAGTAGAGAAAGAAATAGTATGTAATTGTCCAGGTCAGTTGGAAATTAAAACCACAGTTTTCACTTATCTTCCTGTTTGTAGTGGGATTTAGACTTAGAATTAGGACTTCTTAGGTCTTGCAGCAGTCTCTATGGTAAGATTAATTATAATCCAGCAGAAATTTTGGAATTCCTATGTTATAGATAGAGTGACTTTGTGAGGAAACTCCTCTCCCTTTGTCGTATAAAGAATGGGACACCTCATATATAGAGTGTTTGGAATTCATAAGGAACATATTAAATATACATAGATCTCCAGGATAATTTACCCCCAAATACATGAGTGGTCTTAACTGTCTTCCAAGCATTCTCTTCCTTGCCTAATCACTCTTTTTCCTTGGAAACTTGTTTCATTTACTTCTAGAATCAAGAAAAAGATTTAGATTTTCCCTCTTTTTCTACTGTATTTCTTAACTCTCACACTGTATTTTCTTTATTCCTCCTATAGTACCTGTTCCTCAGTTTACTTTTTATTATTATACAATAATCTGGGATCCTGGAATAGATTATTTATTCACTTCTTATCTTTAAGGAGAGATCCCTTCCTCCCATTTCCCCTTGCCTTTTTCCTTCTAAATTGTAAAAAGTAATTTTGCAAAAGCTAGCAGTATAAGGAGAAGAGCTTATCTTTCACTCTCTAGATAAATGTAATTCATTTATGTACAATAAAAAAAGCCTGCAAGAACCATTGTCATGACCCCCCCCCCCCCAAATAAATCTTGATTTCCTTTTTGTTCCTTTTTCTGCCCTAAAAACCTAGGCCAAGTTCCTTCCCAACAGTGGTGACTCAACTCTTGCCATGTGTGCCCGTGATGGGCAGGTGCGGGTAGCAGAGCTGTCCGCCACACAGTGCTGCAAGAACACCAAGCGTGTTGCCCAGCACAAGGGAGCCTCTCATAAGGTAACCTTTTAGTCCTTCAAAGTCTTTACTTTCCTTAATAATAACTTTTATCTTTCAGAAGTTGGAGGAAATAATGAGAAATTCTGTTTTAAAGCTGATCCTTCCCTAAGTATCACTAGTATTTTATTCTTCACAGTTTCCCACCTTCTTAGATGATTGTAGAATTTTAGTTCCTGGAATTCTGTCTTTCTTTCCTTTGAATCCTTTGAAATTTGCTCACCAAAAATATAAAATGAACACCAGAATATTCCTAGCTTTCTCCTCTTATGACAAATTCAAACATAAAAGATCACCATCATTTCTACCCCCCAGCAACTAGTTCTTCCTTGTTGGGAAACAAGGGCAAATTTTCTTGATTTTCAAAAATATTTAAATTATACCTTAGTGAGCTTGAGTTTGATTCCTGGCAGAATTATACTATGTGTAATTACACTTTAATAATATAAAAAGATAGTGAACACTTAGGGAAAAAAAATAAAAGATGATCACAGAGAGCCAGTATGGCATTAAGAATAGGTCATCCCAAAACAGCATCTCATTTCCTTTTTACACAAGTTTGTTAGTCTGGTACATCAGGGCAATATTATATATATAATTTATCTAGATTTTTGTAAAACATTTAACAGAGTCATGTATTTCTTTTAGAAAAGATGGAAAGAGTGGTTTTGATGATAGTATAATTAGATTGATTCAAGATTAGTTGAATGTCTGATACCCAAGGGAAGTTATTGATGATCTTTGTCACTTTGGAAAGAAGTATGCAGTAGAAACAGAAACCTTGTCTTTATGCTGTGTAAAATTTTTAACAAAGACTTGGCTAAAGGCATAGATGGCATATTTTTCAGGATATAAAGCTGGGATAGATAGCTGACACAAGGCTTAAAGATTTTGAAGGGCTAGAATATTGAGCTTATGCAAATAAGATTAAATAGCATTGGGTTAAATTACAATCTTATTCTTAAGTTAAAAAAAATTAACTTTGCTAGAACAAGATTGGGGAATAATGGCTACATAACAGTTCATCGGAAAAAGACTTAACTTAGAGTGAAAGCTGTATATGAGTAAGCAGCCTGATGTGGCAACCAAAAAACAAAACAAAGCAAAACAAAACAAAAAACCCACCACTTTTAGGTTACTTTAAGAGAGACATAGCTTTTAGGGATTAAGGAAGTAAAGAGTGAGTCCCTCTCTTTCTTGATTAGACACCAAATTGCAGAGGCAAATTTAGGTTTGTTGTAAAGAAAAACTTTCTAACAGAATTACCCCAAAATGGATGGGTTGCTGTGGGAAGTATTTCATCTTGCTAGAGGTCTCCTAACCAAAACTGGAAGAAAACTTTTCAGATATGACGATCAGGATTTCTGTTTAAATCTGAATAGGACTATATGACAGCCAAAAGATCCCTTTGAACTCTGAAATTTGATGGTCCTTCCTTAACTCTTGGTAACTCAGTTAAGTCCTTTTTCCAAACTGTTTTATTTTCCTTTTGCCTTACAAAGCAAAACAGTATCAGTCTTAAGCTTTGTAAGGTAAGAGGAGAGAATGAGGGAATGACTTATTTTTATGGAAAGAAAACATCTAAGAGCAGAAGGTTTTTCTGTGTATCATATGAATGATTATGCTTGGCTCCCATGCTGAACTATATGTCTCTGGGGTTTCCCGCACTTTCCATTCCCTTCAGTTCTTTAGAACATCTTGATAGCACTGTGGTATAAGCTGATTTATCACATGTGAGAGTTCCACTTTCACTCACAACTTAGAAATAGCACTGTGTTTTTAGGAGCCATATTTAAAGCAGGGAATGTAGGCCAGGCAGTCATGGCAAGATCATGGTAATGACCACTGCTGCCCCATCCTAGGCCAAGGACAATGATCATCTCAGTCATTCCCAACTTTCTTAACCAGAAAGATCTAGAGATCTCTTTAGGCATTATTCCTGTAACAACTGGTATGATAGATAAGAAAATTAGAAATGCTTACTCTTTATCCTCATTCCTGACTACCTGAACTTGGCAAAAATTGAAGGGAATAAATGTTGATTTTCTTAATTCTCTCACCTTCTGTGTGCCTGTATTCCTCTAGGTTAAGTAAGCTACCCCATCTGTATAGAAAAAACCAAGCATCTGACACAAAACAAGGAAGAACAGGCTTAAATTATCTCTTAAGTAGACATCTCTTGTTTTGTGACATTTTGTGCAATTCATTCCAGGCTAGAAATGGATTACATGAACCTCTTTTGTGATCTTTATATAGACATCATCTTTCTTTTGCCTTCCATAGTTGGCCCTGGAGCCAGACTCCCCTTGTACTTTCCTATCTGCTGGTGAAGATGCAGTTGTCTTCACTATTGACCTCCGGCAAGACCGACCAGCATCGTAAGTATCCCTGACCATTCTCATCACCTGAGAACTGGTGGCAGTCAAGAGTTCTCTGTTCAGCTTGAATTTGCATTCAATACTAGATGTCAGCAATAGGTGGGATTTTCTTCTGCTGATTATACAGTTTGTGGGTTATCTATATCTATAGTTTCTCCTTTTAATTATTTATTATTATGTTTCTTTAACTCCCTACTTGTTTTGTTGTTTTTCTTCTTAGCAAGAAGCAAGGATTTTTGAAACATCTTTTAGTTTAGAAAAGAAAGGGAGAAGGTCCTATGGTGATTTCCTGCCATTGTGTGAACCAAAACTTTACCCTGTTTTAAAGTTTTCCATCAGGACTTAATAAAGTTCACACTGTTTGCTATATTTCCACACTTCTCCTGTGGCAAATTTGTTAAAGTCCCTTTATATGTTTGCTCCTTAGAAAGGGAGAAGGAGCAGGTGATTCCTCCTGATATTATTTTATCTATGGATTTAAATTCCTTAGTGCTCTTGTAGTTTTCATTCACTTGGACCTACTGTGTTGGATATACCCTGCCCCCTGGAAGTTTATAGAAATGTAAAGAAAGGATAAACCAATAGTTTAATATAGTATAATAATATAAAATAGCACAGCTCATTTTTAAATGTCAATTTGAATTTGAATCAGCTCTCAACCTATCATGTTTATCTTTAATAAAGAACTGATATACATTTGTTTTTTAAAAGGAAAATTAGTTTTCAGTAAGAACATCATGGAATTCTGGGATCACAAGATAGGAGAATGTTTCTAGAGTTTAGGTAATAGTGCTGTATGGATTATTCACCTACCTTTCAATCTGAAGCTGAAGCATATGGGATTTCAAGAGCTGCTTAAATGATAAAAGGGAAGCAAATGTATTGGGCTCTTAATGAGGGAAATTCATTTTAGAGATGTAGTATAGCTTGATAGAAGGTTGCAAGTTGAAGGGCTTTAACAAGTTGGCCACAAAAGAAAAGAAGGGTGAGAATATAGAAAACAGTGTGAACTTCATTAAGTCCTGATGGAAAGCTTTAAAGTTGGTTAGGTTTTGATTCATAGGATAGCGGGGAAACCACTGTAGGACCGCAAGAAATGGGAGAGACTGTGAGAGAAATCTTTAGAGAAAATTGGCAGTATTGAAGAATATAGAATGAGGTGCTTAGGGAAGAAAACTTAATTAAGAACTCACCCAGCACTTATATTAAATCCAGGGATAGAAGGGATAAAGGGTGACTAATTATAGGAAATATAAAAGAACAACAAGATTTGGAAGTAGATCTGTGATATGAGCTATGCAGTATAATAATGTTTAGGAACTTGAATTTAGAGAAACTTAGGGTTAGATTCATTTTATAAATGAGAAAACTGAAGCACAGAAAATTAGTCAGCAAGCTTTTATTAAGTGCCTATTACTATGTTTCAGATATTCTGCTAAGCCATGAGGATAAAAAGAAAGGTAAAAAACAATGCCCCTGAAGAAACTTGCAGTCATAGAGGAGATAATATGCAAGCAACTGTGTACAAATAAGATACATACAAGATAAATTATAGATAATAGAGTGATTGTAAAAGGTAGGATTTTAGATGGCACTTGAAGGAAGCTAGGAAGGCTAAGAGATGGAGATGAGAAAAGAGAGGATTCCAGGCATGGTGGGAAAAAAGGCAAAAAACGCTCAGTCAGAAAATGGTGTACCTTGTTCGAGGAATAGCCAAAAGGCCACTGTAACTCAGTATTGACTTGCCTTTTGTCACCTAGCAAGAATAAGAATAAGAACCCCCTATTTTGAGAGATTTTTTTTTTCCTTCTATACTATCCTTTGATCTCAATAATGCTTTTGCTATTCTGTGGGGTAATTGAACTCATCGAATGTATTCGTAGGTGGGAGATACTCATTATTATACTTAAGAGTGTGATTCTGAGGTTCTTTGTTGGTTTGAGGGGTTGAAGAAATATTGTCAGTAACTAACTAATAGGGAAATTGGATATAAAGAAGAGTTACAGAGGGATGATTCACTATTTTGACCTTGTGTAGTTATGTTGGTAACATAATATCCATTTAGGTTAAAGACAATACTGTGTGGTTTTGGCAAAAGGGGAAAAGTTCAAGGAATTTATTGCATATAGGAGATGCTTGAATCCCTGGTAGTGAGATTATCAAGAATTCTCTAATAAAGAGATAAAAAGGTTAGGTTGTTATCTATGAGAAGAGGGATTCCTATAGCTAAGGGAATTTAGCTATAGATTGTCCATAAAAGTACCTTCTATGTTTTTGCCCTCCCTCTCTGCTGGACCATATTCTTGACAATTATTTTAAAACAGTTATGCTTAATTTATTTTTACTCCTGCTTATGGATCATTCCATAAGCTTACAAAGTATTGCAGACACACTTAGAGATTGAAATGTATTCTTCATTTGAGCCTCACAATACCACTTACTAGAAGTATTATTATCCTTACTTTACACATAAGGAAACTGAGGCTTGGAAAGATTATGACTTGCCTATGATCATGCAACTAATAAGTAGTACTCCAACCAATTTTTCCTGACTCCCAGTTCTACTTTGTTTCTCTGATACCCAGATTATTAATTTTTTTATTAAAGCTTTTTACAGATTAATAATTTTTAAAGTAGCTTCAGAGAGCTCAAAGCACTTAGTATATATTGCTAGTGCACTTAAATCTTACATTGATCTTCAAGAGGAGAAGAAATTATTCTGTTTGAATCCCTATTGAAAGAATAGGGATAGAGAGTGTTAACCTGTCAGTGATCATTCAGTAGTAGAGCACAGATTCTAATCTAATTATCCATATTCTTAATTTTGCCATCAGTAAGTAGCATGGGATAGTAGGCAACCTTTTCGTGGATTTCAGTTTCTCAGGTAGCTTGATTCTATATGAACTGACAAAGGAGGACTTCTGACACTATGAAAAAACAGTATTTGCCCCAAAAGGCTGTTTCCTGTGAATCCCAAACTCTAGTCAGGACTAGCATTCTCTAGAATGATATCTTTTTCTAACTCACTTTATAAGATATAAAGGCTTTGAATAAAACAAAGTCTCCTGAGTTGTTTTAGAAAAGATCCAGATTAGATGGCTCTGACCATCCAGAGGAGATACCAAAATAGCATCCTGGCAAAGAAACTTGTTGTCAAGGTTGTATTATATTTTTTGGTTTCCATGACATGAAATGAGTAAAGTTTAGGATTAAAAACAAAAACAGGCGGCATCCCCTGAAGTTTCATTTTTTCTGACTTGTTTTTTTAAAACTTTAATATTCTCCTGGAGGTTAGTAATAATATCTTTTTGACTTGTTGTAGAGCTATAAATTCTGGGATACTAATACCAAAAATGTAGATGCTCTCCAGACCCCTCAAGTCTTTGCCTAAGTTAGAACAAATTATGGAAACTTGACTCTCCAGAGTCTTGAGTATTAGGTAACATTATATATAGGCATGCATATATATATATACACACATAAATATATATACATAAATATATATTTAATTTTAAGTTTTGAACCTACATACACTGTTTTAGAATAAGAATGTTTTAGCAATGCAGGAGACTTTAGATAAAACCTTAGGTGCTGTCATCTATTGGTGACCATAGGTAGCCCACTTACCCCTAGTGAGCCTCTATTTTAGCTTTCATTGTGTACTCATTGTCTGAACACTGATTCAGCATGAGAACCTGAGTGAAGAATTAAACCTGACAGTGCTAAAGAAGGATCGACATATTCAGTATACATGCAATCTCACTTAAGCTGCTAAAGCCATTGGACCTGTGACTCACCCACATATTTCTCAGGCTTGATATTCTCTCTTTATGACTAATTTTCCTCGGGCCTTTTTGTTCATTTTAATCTGATTATACCTATATAAAATGTTGCAGGAAGAGGGACATGATTTAGTAAGCACTGAGATTTCAGACCCAGGATGACAGGGAGGTTTACCCCAAGCCTTCACACTCCCTCAGAGACAGCCTCTCCTGTGGTATAGTCAGAAGAATGTCTAGGACTGATTTGTCAGCCTTGCAAACCACAAACAAATCACAGGTTTGATAGATTATAAAGGTTGGTTAAAGATGCTGTTTTCCTTTCGATTATATTCCTTTTGCTAGGAAACAATATTAGGGCTTGTTATTTCATCCTTCCGTATATAATTTTTACTCTCTAAGGAATTGCAGAGAACTATTTGTAGGTAAAGGCCTGGGAGATCTTAAATGAGAGTGCTATTATCTATGTAATCACAAATTAATGTTTTGAAATGATGTCATGTTGATTTACTCCTTTGGTCCCTATACAAAGAGCTCATGGAGTGACTAAGGTGTCAGGTATCTTCAGAATGTGCTAGCTCAAAAAACACTTCAGAAAATGATTTAGTTGCACATTACTAAAGAACTTCTTAGAGATTTTTTAAATTTCTGAAGTAACATGGTAAATGTATGTGGGGGTTTTTTTGTTGTTGTTTTTTTTAACTTTGGAACAAGAAAAGCTGTTTTCTCTCTTTCCAAATGAGAATCTGTTTGGTTTCTTGTCAGCCCTGTCTGCGCCTCTCTCCCTGCTCTCACTTGCCGTGACCATCTGGACCCTTTGGGGAATGTAACTGTGTATGCTCTTCTACTCTTAAAGGAAACTGGTGGTGACGAAGGAGAAGGAGAAGAAAGTTGGGCTATATACAATCTACGTGAACCCCGCCAACACTCACCAATTTGCAGTGGGTGGGCGAGATCAATTTGTGAGGTGAGTCTCTATTTCTGGGAAGCCCTAGCATAGCCAAAGAGGCCAAGAGGCAATGTTGTCCTGGAGAGGCATAAGATGAACTAGGAATTACTTGATATTACTTTTAATTCCTGAAATGCTCTGTCCTTTTAAGAACTTAAAGTGTTTTCATATGTATTTTCTTTTATTTCTGTGAGGAAAAGACTGGCTATAGACAATATCTTAAATTATAATATGGAAATAATCAGAACTTAGAGAGATTCCACTATTGGCAAAAACTGCTGGGATAATTGGAAACTAGTGTGGAAGAAATTAAGGCTGGGCCCACACCTAACATCACACACCAAGATAAGATCTAAATGGGTTCATGATCTAGATATAAAGAGTGATATTATAACCAAATTAGAGGAACATAGGATAGTTTACCTCTCAGACCTGTGGAGATGGAATAAATTTATGTCCAAAGAAGATCTGGAACTCTTAATTGAACACCAGATAGATAATTTTGATTATATTAAGTTAAAAAGTTTCTGTACTAACAAAACTAATGCAGACAAGATTAGGAGGGAAGCATCAAATTGGTAAATCATCTTTACATTTAAGGGTTCTGATAAAGGTCTCATCTCTAAAATATATAGAGAATTGTCTCACATTTATAAGAATTCAAGCCATTCTCCAATTGATAAATGGTCAAAGGATATGAACAGACAATTTTCAGATGATGAAATTAAAACTATTTATAATCATATGAAAAGTTGCTCCAAATCACTATTGATCAGAGAAATGCAAATTAAGACAACTCTGAGGTACCACTACACACCTGTCAGATTGGCTAAAATGACAGGAACACATAATGATGAATGTTGGAGGGGATGTGGGAAGACTGGGACACTGATACATTGTTGGTGGAGCTGTGAACGGATCCAACTGTTCTGGAGAGCAATTTGGAGCTATGCTCAAAAAGTTATCAAACTATGCATACCCTTTGACCCAGCAGTGTTTCTATTGGGCTTATATCCCAAAGAAATCATAAAAGAAGGAAAGGGCCCCACATGTGCAAGAATGTTTGTGGCAGCTCTTTTTGTAGTGGCTAGAAACTGGAAACTGAATGGATGCCCATCAATTGGAGAGTGGCTGAATAAATTATGGTATGTGAATGTTATGGAATATTATTGCTCTGTAAGAAATGACCAGCAGGATGATTTCAGAGAGGCCTGGAGAGACTTGCATGAACTGATGCTGAGTGAGATGAGCAGAACCAGGAGATCGTTGTACACGGCAACAGCAGTACTATATAAGGATCAGTTCTAAGGGACATGACTCTCTTCAACAATGAAATGCTTCAAACCAATTCCAATTGTTCAGTGAAGAAGGCCATATACAACCAGAGAGAGGGATATGAAATGTGGACCACAACATAACATTTTCATGTTCTCTGTTGATGTTTGCTTGCATTGTATTTCCTTTATCGGATTATTCTTTCTTATAGATACGATTTCTCTTGAACAAAAAAATGATGTGTGGCAATAACTATACATATATTCGATTTAAGTATTCTAACATAATTATCATGTAGTGGATATCCTGCTATCTAGGGAAGGGGTGAGGAGTAGGGGAGAAAAATTTGTAACAGAAAGCTTTGTAAGGGTTAATGTTTAGGAATTATCCATACATATGTTTTGCAAATAAAAAGTATTAATGAATTTGTTAAATTGGAAAAAAAAAAAAACTTAGAGAGATTCAAGGTTGTCAGCTCTAAGGTTCTAGACAAAGGCTTTATCAGAATATTCTTCCAGCTGTAAATAAAGACTATGAAATGGGAACTAAAATTTTAATCCTGAATTAAGAAGTAAACTGCATTGGGGCAAGTAGGTGGCACAGTGGATAGATCACCACCCTGAAGTCAGGAGGACCTGAGTTCAAATCTTGTCTCAAGACATTTAACACTTCCTAGCTGTGTGACCCTGGGCAAGTCACTTAACCCTAATTGCCTCAGCAAAAAAAAAAAAAAGTAAACTGGATTGATAACACTCAAGTGAATTTAGGATTCTTGTCTCCTACAGTGCTAATTAAATACTTAAATTTTTTTTTTTATTAAAGCTTTTTATTTGTAAAATATATGCATGGCTAAATTTTCAACACTGACTCTTGCAAAACTTTCTGTTCCAAATTTTTCCCTCCTTTCCCCCACCTCCTCCTGTAGATGGCAGGTAGTCCAATACATGTTAACTATGTCAAAATATATGACAAATCCAATATATGTATACATATTTATATAGTTATCTTGCTGTACAAGAAAAATCGGATCTAGAAAGAAAAAAAAAACAAACCTGAGAAGGAAAACAAAATGCAAGCAAGCATCAACAGAAAGCATGGAAATGCTATGTTGTGGTCCACACTCAGATCTCACAGGCCTCTCTCTGGGGGTAGATGGCTTTCTTCATCACTGAACAATTGGACCTGGTTAGAAGCATCTCATTGTTGAAGAGAGCCATGTCCATCAGAATTGCTCATCATATAGTTTTCTTGTTGCCATGTATAATGCTCTCCTGGTTCTGTTCATTTCACTTAGCATCAGTTCATGCAAGTCTCTCCACGCTTCTCTGAAATCATCCTGCTGGTCGTTTCTTACAGAACAATAATATTCCATAACATTCATATACCATAATTTATTTAGCCATTCTCCAACTGATGGGAATACATTCAGTTTCTAGTTTCTAGCCAGTACAGAAAGGGCTGCCACAAACATTTTTGCACATGTGTATCCCTTTCCTTCCTTTAAGGTCTCTTTGGGATATAGGCCCAGTAGAAACACTGCTGGGTCAAAGGAATACTTTTTTTTCTTTCTGCATCTTTGCTAGTCACATTTTTATTACTATAACCATCTGTGACTAGTCAGCTGAGTTGGAACACCAACTAAAAAGCCACATGCAGATGAAGCCAAGGGAATAGATTCAGTTTCCTCCATATCCACTTAGCTTCTTCTTGATCCACAGTGAAAATCTATGCCTTAATTTTTAACATGCTTTCCTGTAGGTTTTTATATTCACACACACACACACACACATAACACACACACACACACACAACTTAATGGAGATCAAGAACAAAGGTGATGGGATTGTTGAAAATCCAGCCCCACTACTGTCAACCTCAAAACTCATTTCCCTAATTGTGATCGATAGGTTTAATAGCATTTTCTTTTTTTAACTTAATTTTTCTCACTTATCAAGCATGAATTTTTTTCCTTGATCCCTGTCCTTCCCAACTGGGGGGAACAAAAAAGAAAGGGAAAAAATGCAACAAATGTGCTTAGTCAAGCAAAACAAATTCCCATATCGGCTGTTGCCAAAAATATGTATCTCATTCTGCATTCTCATCACCTTGCTGTCAGAAGGAACATTATCTATCTAGACAGAAGACAACATTACTGTAATCATATCCTAATGTTAATTTTATTGACAAAAGTCATTGGGATATAATAGAGTTTTGCTTTAGGAATGTGGAGATCTATGTTCTAATTCTAACAGTGCCACTTAGCTTTACAATCTTAAGTAAATTACAGTTTTTGAACTTCAGTTTCATTAAGTTCATATATTTAGAATGAAAAAGGACCTTGAGATTATCTGATGATATTATTTCCTTGTGCAAGTGAGGAAATTGATGCCTAGAGAAGTGTGTGTTTTGCTTACAGGCAGTGGGTCGTGGAGGATTTCATACATAACCCTAGTCTTTGAAAGCCAGTGGCTTTTTTTCCCCACTATATCTTGTATAAGAGGGATAGTGTAGAGACATATTAGTGGTATAGTTTGGAGGACCTATTTCGTAAAATTGTTATGAAAGTCAAAGTATTACATGGAGTATTAATTAATATAAGGTAATATTATTAGAGCTATGTAAAGTGCTATATGGAGGAGTTATTATCCTTGTTCTAGAATCTTAGTCTTCACATATCAATCTTTCTGCCTCAGAGAGCTTAGATGTATCTATTCAGAATTTCTTTTCTCTCCTTTCCTTTTTCCCACAAAAAATCTTTCTACTCCCTCAGTTTTTCTGTCCTCAAACAAGAAGCAGAGATTTTTCTCTTTGAACAGAATGTCAAGATTTCTGACTTCTCATTTTTGAGGCCAGCTTTCTTCAACCAGGCCATTGGTCCCATTCAATGATCTTTCTGGAAATTCAAAATTGTAATTGTAATTACAATGTAATAATAATAATAACATTAGTAATTTCCACCTTGATAGTCTTCATCTCTAAAAAATTTACCTGCTAGAGGAGACTCTTTGGAAAGGAGTAGCAGTCACTTACATTGAAAACCACAGTTAAAATTTCCTTGTTCTGAAGTTGACCTTTCCCTCTGGGATAAAATGAATCTACAAATTGGCCCTGTGATTAAAGCAAATAACAGGTTATTTGCTGAGAAGGAATATCTGGAGATGTTCAGGTACTCTAAACCTCCTGGGAGGAGACAGTATACCAGCTTTCCTCTGATGTTTGGTTGCTGACTGCTCTGAACTTCTCTGACATTTTATTGATTCATTCAACTGAATAATTAGGGATTTCCTTCTCATAATTGAAGAAAAGAGGTTGGAGGCCTAATTTCACACACAAAAATGAAAACATTAAGTGAATAAATATTTCATATTATTCAGAGAGCATGATGGAAATAGCTGACTACTTATATAGGTGCCTAGTTTCTAAAACCTGAGATCTAATTTGGGACTTGGGAAGAGGATAAAGAGGGAGAAGTGTGTCCTTAGACCACCCAAAGAGCTGTCGGTGGTGGTAATCAATAATTATTTGGATACTTGAATCTATTATAGTGTTGGTAAATTTCTTTAACCATAAAAAATCTGTCCATTTATAATATACTTCTTTGTCTAAATCCACCTGTAAATTTTGCACAATGGATCTCTCCACCATAATGGGTGCTCTTCTCTAAATTGCTTGACATTGAGTGAATATCAAAAGGCATAAGAGCTGTCCTTTGGTAGCTTTGTTCTCCTTGTAAGACTGGCCCTTTTCCTTTTCTGGCTACAGATCTCTGAAGAGATCTTAGGTGCTGCTTTTCCTTTACTTTTCTAATTTGGGCATATGTTGTAATGTCTACTTTCACTGCCTTTTGACAGTCATATAACGTCAGTGGAAAAATGGTAAGGGTCTATTTTCCAGTTCTGGGTCCTATTCATGGGGCTTTTTCTTTCCAAGATAGATGTACTGATTGACCAGTTTTATGTATTATCCACAGAATGTAAAATCACATCCATATCATAATTCAAACATTCTTCTTCCTCTTGTTTTTTCAGTATGTGAAATAAGTAGGCCAGAGAGTTTTTTGAGTCTCATTTAGAAGGCTGTATGGTATTCTAGGACCTGATTTAGTCAAAACAGTGTCATCCACAGTCAGAAATCTAAGTAACTTGTCCACATGTAAAAGGAGTATTTTTATAAGTTTAAACTGTGCTACATCTCTTCCATGATAGTGGTCAACACTGTTAGTGGGAATAAGACATCTGTTATATTTTGCTTGATTTTTTTTTTCCACTTTTAAAGAACACATTTTTATTCATCTTTTTTTATGTTGCCCATATCGCCTTCTCCTTTATTTCTCCGTTCCTTTCTAAAGCCATCTCTTATAATAAACATATTTGTATAAGAAAAAGAAAGAGAAAAAATGAACAAAACCAGCTAAATGGGGGGGGGATCTGATTTGCTAGTGGCATTAAATAAAATTCTCTTAGATCTTTTAAGAAATATTTTATGGTTTTTTACATATACTTGAGAAAAACCTTATTGGAGGGGAGCTTTATGGTAGCATCATTGTCTTTGAAATAAAATGCTTTTTTTTTATAAACAGTAATAAATAGTAAGCTTTATGAGGTATTATTTGCATTTTGAGTTAACATATAAATTCAACTTAATTTGAAGGCTCTTACCAAATTCTTTGTCAGATTTTTCTATTTTATCCCCTTTTAACAGATACTGGTGGATAAGTCACAACTGTTTTCCTGGGTGGGTTTTTCCCCCCCCAAAAAAAAACTTAGAGCACTATATAAATGCTGCTTTTCCTACTCATTGTTTTCATTTACTTTTGGACATCTTTTATTTACCTCTCCTAGGAGAAATCTAAATGCTATTTTTTCCATTTAGTTTCAACTTTTTTTTTTTCTCCCTTCTGGAAGGATATACTTTATTCACTAAAAATCAAGTTAGCAGTGAAAGGTAACGTGTTTTTTAAAAGTAAATTTCTTTTTAATCAGCAAATTCTGCTTTGTGTCCTATCTCACCTCAGTTGAGAAAGAGAAACAAAACTCCTGTTAAAAAAAACTCTGTCGAGGCTTGGAGAGACTTGCATGAACTGATGCTGAGTGAAATGAGCAGAACCAGGAGATCATTATACACGGCAACAACAATACTATATGATGATCAATTCTGATGGACATGGCTCTCTTCAACAATGAAATATTTCAAACCACCTCCAATTGTTCACTGAAGAAAGCCATATACACCCAGAGAGAGGGATGTGAAATGTGGACCACAACATAACATTCTCATACTCCTTGATTGATGTTTGCTTACATTGTGTTTCCCTTATCTGATATATCTTTTGTGTAGATAAGATTTTTCTTGCACAACAATGATAAGTTTGGAAATATGTTTACATATATTTGATTTGCCAATATTTTAACATAATTAACATGTAGTGGATATCCTGCCATCTAGGGGAGGGGTGGGGAGTTGGGGGGAAAAATTTGTAACAGAAAGCTATGTAAGGGTTAATGTTGAAGAATTACCCATACATGTTATGCAAAAAAAAATTTTAAAAAATTAAAAAAAAAAAAAAGAAATTGACAAAAGGCACAAATCAAACTTGATTTGTTATTTTATTGATTATCTAGAATTAAGAAGTCATGGAAAAACATGAAAAATGCAGATTAAACTTAAAAAAAAAAAAGAAAAAAAAATCTCTGTCCCTGGGGCATCTAGGTAGGGCAATAGGTAGAGCATCAGCAATGGAAGCAAGAGGACCTGAATTCAAATGTGGCCTCAGATACTTGACACTATCTGTAGGAACCTGGGCAAATCATTTAACCCCCAATTATCTCTCTACTCACTCTCTCTCTCTCTCTCTCTCTCTCTCTCTCACACACACACACACACACCCAAGAAAAATCTCTCCTCCCTCCCCAAATGTCTTATTCTGTATCCTGAGGCTTTTCCCTTCTTATCAGGAAGTAACATGATTCATCATGAAACCTCTGGAATCATGGTCTCTCATTAACAAAGATAAGTGTTTCTAATTTCAAAGCTGTTTACAATATTATTGTCATTTAAATCGTTCTCTTGCTTCTATTCACATAGTATTATTTCCTGTAAGTCTTTCTAGATTTCCCTGATACTACTTTCATCATTTCTTATAGATTTCTGTCACATTTAGATGATATAACTTATTCCCCAGTTCCCCAGTTGATGAACAGCTTCTGTTTCCAATTCTTTGCTAACATAAGAACTATAAATGTTTTTGTGCATCCTTAATTAGAATTTGTTTTGTTTAGGACTAATCCCCCCTTAATCTGCCCTCCCTTTTTCTCTTTTGAGCAAAATAAAATTTTCTACCCAGCTGTATGAGTATTCTCTCCTTTGACCAATTTAAATGAGAATGAGGTTTAATGGTCAGTAACTTTTCCCTACCTCTTCTTCCTTGATTACATAGACTTCTACTTGAGTGCCCCACTAATTTTCTCAGTCCTCTCCTTCCCTATCATTATATTCTTTTTTTCATCCCTTTACAGAGGCAGTTAGATAGCTCAGTGGATTCACTTTCAACCTCAGTCACTTCCTAAATGTATGAACTTGAGGAAGTCACTTAATCTCTGTCTTACTCAGTTTCTCATTTGTAAAATGAAGATAATAATAGCACCTACCTCCCTGGGTTGTTGTGGGAATCAATTAAATACTATTTGTAGAGCATTTAGCAGAGTACCTGCACATAATAGGCACTTAATAAATCCTTCTCTCCTTTCTTCCCAATATTACCAAGAAATTAAAGAACCACTCCCAGGCCTTTTAATTAGATTCCTTCAATGACCTCTGGTGTTGATAGGATTTAAAGGAGATATATCATCACCCCATCTTAGAATGTAAGTAATTTATTCTTGATTTAGTCCCTTATGATTGATTGTTCATGTTTACCTTTTTATGTTTTTCTTTACTCCAGTGTTTATGCTTCAGAGTTTCTAAATATGTTTGTTCTGCAACAATAATTGGAAGTTCTTTATTTTATTAAAGGTTCATTTTTTTTTTCCTGTAGGATTATTCTTAGTTTGCTGAATACATTATTCTTGGTTGTGAGCTTATATCTTTTATCTTCTGGAATATTGTATTTCAAACTTTTCATTCCTAATATATTTGCTGATTGCTAAATCTTGTGTAATCTTGACCATCAGTAAAAATACTTTAATTCTTTCTTTCTGGCTGTTTGCAGTTTTATTTTCATTGACCTGGAAGCTCAGGTTTTTACTCTATTGTTTCTGGAAGTTTCCATTTTGGAATTTCTTTCAAGTGGTATCTGGTAAATTCTATTTCCCCTGGACTTTTTGGTACTGGCTGGTTTTCTTGGCAGAAATCTAGTCAATTTTCTTTTGTGTTTTCTTGAAGGTAAGATGTGTTGGCTCTTTTTTGATCATAGTTTTCCGGGCCAGTTCCTTTTGCATTTCCTATTATATTTTCTTCTTTTTTTTCTCAGTCTTTTGACTTTGTTTTAATATTTCCATTGTTTCATAGAGTTAGCTTCTGTTAGTCCATTCTCATTTTCAGAAAGTTTTTTGCTTGTACAAATTGCCATGCTGTTAATTTCCTTTCTAGTTCTTCCACAGTTCTCATATCTTTTCTAATTTATTTTTTTTCTAGTGCTCTCACATCACTTATAAAAAACAATTTGAAATTCTTTTTAAAAATTTGTACTTCATCTCTTGCAGGAATTCTAGTTGAATTTATGCTCACTATGTTTTACTTTGAACCTTTGCTTGTCGGTATTTTGTAGTCAGTCTTTTCTTCTGGATTTCTACCTTGAAGGTCCCTATTTCTATAATAGTTTCTGCAATTTACTGTTGTTTTTTGATCTCACTTAATAGCAAAAATGTCAAGATAAACATGAATCATTTCTGCTAATAGAATATCTCTTTGATCATGAGATAAGGATCTCATATTTAGAGTACCCATGGATCAGTTAATAATTATAGGCTAAAAACTGAGTAATTCTTAACATTTTCTGCCACTTTACCAATATCTTTAATGAAACTGAAGGGAGCTACACAAGACTGAGAATTATTTCTTTGTTTCATGAGTTTCCATTATAGAATAATTCATCACTTTCTACCTAGCAAGCTGGTAATAAACCTCTGTGAATTTAGGCTGAATCAAGGAAAGCAGATACTGTCTGTTGGTGGGACCATACTTGAAACCTTCCCAGCATGGTAGAACTTACACTTAGCCTTTATTGGTTATAATCTTCATTATTCCAGAATCATATTTAGGCCAAAATGAAGCATTGGAATAGGACTTTGTGGAGATTGTGGCAACTAAAAAGAAAAAAAATTCTTAGGCAAGTGGAGGAGGTAACAATGAGTCTTTATGTTAATATGTTTCTTAGGCTGGTTTAGAAATGTTTGAAAGTTAGAGAATAAGGATATGTCTGGGTGGCAAACTCTGCAGAGAGATCTGTGAAGTAAATATGAATCTAGCTATAGCTTTGAAAAAATGCTATAAGTACTTATTGAACATCTACTGTGCATGTGTGTCAGTGATAAGCATTGTAATGGGATTAAAAGATGAACAAGACATGTATTCTGCCTTCAAGGACTTTTATTCTTGTTATGGAAAGAATGATAATGTCAGGTAATATGCATCAAGTGAAAAGCATAGAACTATAAGATTTCATAGAAAAATGAGGTGACTGTGTACTGACATAGTTGGGAATGATATTCTGGCAAAGATAGGATGTGAGCTAGATCTTTGAAAATAACTACAATTTGGATAGATGGAAAACAAAGAGGAGGCTATATAAAAGAACTTCATATACTGCAAAACATTATATGGGTATATGCTACCTCTGCTTGAGAAAAAAGTGTTATTGCTGTTTTAAAAAAAAGTCATTGTTGCTTCACATTATCTCTTGCACATTTCCTGTAGATCTTATACCAAATAAGTTAATTCTAACAAAATAACACATTAAGACATTGTATGTAGAACTGTGAACGGATCCAACCATTCTGGAGAGTAATTTGGAGCTATGCTCAAAAAGTTATCAAACTGTGCATACCCTTTGACCCAGCAGTGTTTCTATTGGGCCTATATCCCAAAAAGATCTTAGAGGAGGGAAAGGAACCCACATGTGCAAGAATGTTTGGGGCAGCCCTTTTTGTAGTGGCTAGAAACTGGAAACTGAATGGATGCCCATCAATTGGAGAGTGGCTGAATAAATTATGGTATATGTATGTTATGGAATATTATTGTTCTGTAAGAAACGACAAGCAGGATGATTTCAGAGAGGCCTGGAGAGACTTATATGAACTGATGCTGAGTGAAATGAGCAGAACCAGGAGATCATTATACACGGCAACAACAATATTACATGATGATCAATTCTGATGGACATGGCTCTCTGCAACAAAGAATTGTCTGAAACCATTTCCAATTGTTGACTGAAGAAAATCATATATACCCAGAGAGAGGGATATGAAATATGGACCACAACATAACATTTTCATGCTCTCTATTGAGGTTTGCTTGCATTGTGTTTCCTTTCTTTGATTTTCTTTTTTTTTCTTGTAGATAAGATTTTTCTTGCACAACTTGTCAAGTATTTCAACATTATTAACACGTAGTGGACTTCCTGCCATCTATGGGAGGGGAGGGGACTGGGGGTAAAATTTGTAATGGAAAGCTTTGTAAAGATCAGTGCTGGGGAACTACCCATACATATGTTATACAAATAAAAAGCTTTAATAAAAAAAAAAAATAACACATTAAGTCAGGTCTAAAAATGTATACCTCATTCAAAAATACCTTCAATCCACTGTTTTTCTATCAATACTTTACCATTTGTTTTTGCATTAGTCATTGCATTGATCAGAGGGCTGAAGTCTCTCAGTGTTGTATTCCTTGTTACATTGCTGTGTTCATTATTTAAATTGTTCTCATGGTTCTCATTTCACTGCATCAGTTCTTATGTATTTCCCACAGTTTCTCTGAATTCTTTGTATGCTTCATATCCTGTAGTATATATTCCATTACATAATTTGTTCAGTTCCCCCTCCCCCCCAAGTTCTTTGCTAATGTAAAAGGTGCAATTACAAATATTTTTCTGCCTTAGACCTTGGTTTACCATCCAGGTAATGGTAAACTGGATCAAAAGATGTACTAAAATTTAGTGACTTCTTTTCTGACTTAATTTTTGGTAAGTAATGGTTCAGCTAGCAGCTATTCCTTTTGTCTCTCTGTGCCTATTACTTTTTCAATTTGCCTTTACTATTCCCATTTCCAGGAAATATACAATGCTGTGGCAGCCATGTATACAAATTGACTTCTTGCTTTTTCCTCCCGTAGGATTTATGACCAGCGTAAAATTGATGAGAATGAAAATAATGGTGTGCTGAAGAAATTTTGTCCTCATCATCTGGTAAATTCCTGATGGATGGTTGGTTTTAAGCTTACCTGACTCATTTTGACTGTCCAGAGAGTGAATGGGTTCCCTAAGGAGGTAGTGGATTCCCTTCAGTAGAGTTTTTCAAGCAAAGGTTGAATGACTACTTGTTAGCTATAGTGGAGAGGAGATTGTTGTTAAAGTTCAGGTGGGACTAGAGGTCCTTTTCAATTCCAAAAATCTGTCTTTCTCAAGTTTGGCCATAAATAGTCACCTAGATTCTTAGAGTTCATCATTCCTCTTTCATTCAGCACTTCCTTTATTGTGAACACTTTTCAGTAAGAGATGGGAAGCCACATTTCAGTGGTTTTACACTTCGAGGTGTAAATAGTTTAGGGGAAATTGAAAAAAAAAAAAAAACTATTTTCCCAAAAAGGTGAATAAGTTTGACAAATGGTTTTATGTCAGTGTCTGCTCTTTGTTGCAGGTAAATAGTGAGTCCAAAGCAAACATCACTTGCCTTGTGTACAGCCATGATGGCACAGGTATGTAGGCAGTCACCAACTCCTAAATTAGCATGACCCCTACAGGGAACAATTGAAAATGAGAAGTATATTCTTTTCAGAGCATACTACTTTGTCACAACTCTGGATAGATCTGATGGGGATTCTAACAATTAACACATCTATAAAATGGGAATAGCATTTCTTTGCTCTGAGATGCAAGGGAGTCCTGCAGAGTATGCAGGTCATGATTTTATTTAGCCAAGCCTAAGGCTTAACTAACTTCACCTAGCATACTCTTAACTCATATAACTTATTCCTAAATTAATAGTTGTTATTCTCCTGAGACCCTGCCTTCTGTGGATAGTATGCCCTAGACACATGGTCATGGCATCATCTCTAGTGTGGTGCATATAATAAGAAACTGTCTTCCAGTTCATCATTCTGATTTCTTCCTATTCCTTCACCACTATATCCTTGTTTCCGGCAGAGCTCCTTGCCAGTTACAATGATGAGGACATTTATCTCTTCAACTCTTCTCACAGCGATGGTGCCCAGTACATCAAGAGATATAAGGGACATCGAAATAATGCTACAGGTAAAGACTTTTGACACATGTGTCATGCTACTCTTTCTGTGGGGAGTTGGACATCTGTAGTACCTGGAGTAGATAGCCATTAGAATTCTCTCCCTGTAATTGTGGGTGGTAAAGGGCTTTTCCACTTGGAATGAAGATCTCTCTGGGTCACAGTACTCAAGATTATTGAGACTCAAAGGGGTTGCTAGGGGAGAAGCTTGTTTGTAGAGGAACCTGGGAAAATCCGTTTAACAATTGATACAGAAAGTCATAGAACAAAACTTGCAAATTTTTGTGCCAAGATTCTGACTACTTTCATTTTGGCACATGGGAATTGTAAGAAACCAACGTATATGTCCTAGTGATGGATAAGGTAGAGGGAAATGGGGGGCAGTGTTGAGCCTCTAATGATTCACGTGAAAGGGAGAGCAGGTGGCTGCTGGTGGGGATAGGGTTATGATCATAGTTGGCATTTATGTAATATATGTTATTTATCTCATTTGACCCTCCCAACAACCATCTGTGAGATACTATAGGTCATATCTTCATTTTACAGATGAGAAAATGAATGTTTAGAATAGTAAATTGCCCATGGCCATACAGCTAATAAAATGCCAGATTTAGGATTTGAATCAAGGTGTTCCTGATTCCTAAGTTCAGCACTTGTTTCCATCATGAGTATTAGCAGTACCTTGAGTGCCAATAAAAATTGACATCTATTCTATTGGTTACTATCATACCTGACCTAAAAGTTATATCTGTTCTGGATGTTGGAGGGTATGGAACTTGATTATAACAGTTCAGATTCCTGACCTATCTTATTAAATACAGAAAATAGAATTCTTTTTTTTTTTCTTCTGATTTTTCAGTATTGGCTGAGATCAAATGCTCAGGTATTTGTTAAACAAATGTTCATCATGCTGGAGAAGCTGATGATTTTGGAAATATGATAAAAAGTTTTTGTGATAAGGTTGTATTTTTCCCCCAGTAGGTAAATTCTTAGGGTGTAGAACAATAATACCTATATAGCTTTTTATAAATAAAAAGCAATAGACTCTTGAGTAGATAGCCAAATAGGCTAATAATGGATATCCCACATGAATCATCAAACTGGATAGATTAAAGTTGGTCAATCCTCAGTAGTGTAGTGGAGCACATAATGTACTTAGAATCCAGGAAACCACAATTCATATCCCAGCTCTGTCACTTAGAAGCTGTGTGACCTTGGGCAAACCACACTCCCTTTCTGAGATAATTTCTTGTTAAGATGAGGGATTTGGATAGTTTGTACAGTTCTTAACCAACTGCAACATTTTTTGATGTTGGATTACCAAGTACCTGCTGTAAGAGTAGCTATTTGGAAGAATACAAATAAGCTCTGGGATCTGGTGGTTCCTTCTCTTGTGGCCATTTGCTATATGCATGTGCTTGCTTGAGTTCTTTATAAATGAAAAAGATCCTTTGGCTCAGACCTGAGCTAGAACTAGTGCTGGTGCTGAATGGGGAACATGAGCTGGAATATCTGGGCATTTTGCTCTGAGCAAGGCAGATGGATACAGGCCTGGTGCCAACCCTCATATGGGAATCTTTCCCCTCACTTCCCATTTCAGTGAAAGGCGTCAATTTCTATGGCCCTAAGAGCGAATTTGTGGTGAGCGGCAGCGACTGTGGGCACATCTTCCTTTGGGAGAAATCGTCCTGCCAGATCATCCAGTTCATGGAAGGGGACAAGGGAGGCGTGGTGAGTGTGGTGTGGTGGGTCTGGCTGGTTCCCCAGCCCCCCAACCACTAAGGTGGGTATAGGCAGCACATAACATCCTCTTTGTGACAGGATTGTATCCCAGGGGTCCATTCAGCTAAATTAGAAGACAGTAAGTAGCCTAAGAGGTTTTGAGATATTTGAGAAATATGTGCCAACCTTGCTGTTTCCATAGGGTTTTTTCTTTTTTCTTCTTTCCTTCTACAATTTTCTCTTAGATCTCTTTCCTTTTAAGGCAGGGTCATCCAGAAGAAAATAAGAACCATGTATAACAAATATCTTCTTTCTAATGTGCAGCAACTCTTTTTAGCATTAGCTTTTCCTAGGAAAAAAGTGATTTGGAGGTTATGTATAGTCTTCTCACTATAGCCTAAGGCTAAGCCAGTATATTTTCTAGTAAGGGAGCTATTGTCAAGGAACCTAGTATATATCCTTGTCTCCAGTATAGTTTTATTGGATCCATACTCTGCTACCTCTTTCTTACCTTACATAAATACATTTGAATACAAGAAAATACATGTAGAGTTGGGGTAGAAAAAGTGTGACACCAGAAACATTGATGGAAGTTACCTCATTGGTTATATCCTTTTCTCTTCCTTCACTGTCTCCTCTTGCGTGTGTGTGTGTGTGTGTGTGTGTGTGTGTGTGTGTGTGTGTGTGTGATCTCAGAGAGGAAAACTAAATACATCATTATATTTAATTGTTTGAGGACCTGAATTTGAATCCCATTCCTACTCAGAATTCTCAGAGCCTGAGTTTCCTAGCAATAAAATGAGGGTTTTGAACCAAATGAACTCCTAAAGTCACTTTCAGTTTTAGATTATATTATCTGACTATAGATTGAGAATATAAGAAGGATTTATTGTGTTGGAAAGAAAGCCATCTGTTATCCTTGACTGTCCAGTACTTTTTAGAAGCTAAGAAAACCCAACTCCAGCTGTAAGAAGTTACAGCAATCTCAGTATTTTGAAACATGGGGCTGAAGAGAACTGACATATCCTATTTTATTTCTATGGTCTTTTAACATGTTTCATTATTGCTTCTATCTTGATAGATGGCAAATACCTCCTGACTTATTTGGAGTGATAAAAAAGTCAGGATCCTGTTTTGTGTTCTGCAATTTATTCTTGTTTATTTAGTTTACTCCAGTGGTGCTGCCTTCTTTGGAGGTGATCCTGGATTCTTAAAAGCAGTGCCAGCAGAACACAAGCTCTGGCAGGTTCTAGAAAGGCTTCTGCACAGGCTCAGCAGCAAGCCTTTTTTTGTGGACTCGGCCTAGTTAGTAACAAAGCAGCATGTTACTAGTATGATGGCCAGTAGGTCTTGTATTCTTTGGGCATGGAAACTCAGGGGAACCCCTCCTCTTCCCCCCTCACCCCTCACTCCTCCAAGAAAAAGGAAAAGAAAAAATAGTGTCCCTCAGACCTGTGCAATGCCTTTCAGATTCTTTATTGATGGTAATAAAGTTGTAGGAAGAGAGGAAGAACATTCTAAAAAATCACAGTTTTTAGACCATTTATAAACATTTATCTATTGACTCTAGGGATTTGGACCTTATCAATATTGACATTCTCATTGTAAAAGAAAAAAAAGCTATAAGGAAGCAATCTCTAAATGGAAAATGGCTTACAGGCAGTCCTTGAAGGTACAAATAAACTGATGGAGTTGGCTTTGTCATAGGTAACAAAAAATATTTCAAGAAATATTTGTTCATCTCTGTATTATCTCATACTTTTCCCCTCATATTTATGATGAACATAAGCAAAAAGGAGATAATTTATACATAGGCATCAGTTGCTGAGATTTAGGAGTTAGTGAAATTATATTAAAATTTTAATAAAATATAATTTAAATACCTGGTGCCTATAGTGAAAAGGTGAGTCTGGAGGAGGGTAGGGTGTGTGACCAAAAAAACAAATGTATTGAAAATATGACTCAAGATCAAAAAAACAAAAGTTTGAAAAACTTTTAAATTGCTCTGGTAACTTTATTTTATTGTGTCAGAAATAAACCTTTTTCCCAAGAAGAAAGACAAGAATCACTGGATATTGGTGAGAATTGAACAGTCTCACAGAATTGAAATTAACTGCCTAGCTAAAGAATGACTGGCTAGGAGCAGCTAGGTGGCACAGTGGATAGAGCACCAGCCCTGAAGTCAGGAGGACCTGAGTTCAAATTTGGTCTCAGACATTTAACATTCCCTAGCTGTGTGACCCTGGGCAAGTCACTTAACCCCAATTGCCTCAGCAAAAAAAAAAAAAAAAAAGAATGACTGCCTGCTGATAAAGAAATTGTTTTCAAATCTTGTTTTCTCTGCATTGTTGGAGCAAAGATTACAATTAATACTCCAAATTAGAAAAAACAAACGTGAAATGAATTGGTACTATTAGGAAGTCCAGCCTGGTTTATTTTAAAAGATTATTGAGATGAACATATGAGAAATGAATAAAGGAACAGCCATTAACGCAGATGATCACTATTCTCTCTAGAAGTTTAACCTATGTAGCAGTCATCACAACAAGCAGACCAAAAGAGTTTAGGAACCACCTTAGCAAATTTCAAGAGAAGCACAGCATTCAAATGCAACATGGGATTAGAATATAAATTCATTCATAAAATCTTACTCTAAATGATAGTGGAAAGTTATGAGCAATTTCAACTCATGAAAGAGCAAGGAATAGTGGAGAGGAAAATAATTTAATCTTGTGTGGACCCAATTAAGCCAAATCATCACAAGCACATTTAGAAATGAAATTTGAAGGACAGCAAACAGATTATGGAAAAGATCTGTTAAGATTTTTACAACATGATATTTTTCTTCATCAGTGATAACAGGGTCACCAAATTTGGACTCAGTTTGACAGTCCCTGATGTGCTTACATGAGAAAATAGAAACGGCCTCAGAGAAAACAAAAAAAAAGGAGTTTTCACTAAACCAGACCAACAACATAAGGAAGTCTCTGTGGGAAACAATAGTTTTGAGAGTGCTGAAGGATTGATTTTCAAGATATTTGAAAATGGGGAAGATATCAAACAACCAGAAAAAAAATATTATTACTAAAAACAAGAAGTTATTAGTTATGGTATGACCTAACCATATGATGACTGCCTCATCTCTAAAATATTTAAGAACTGACAAAACATTTTCTTGATGAAAAATATGATATGGGCACAGATAATCATTCTCAACAATTTTAGGATAGATTAGCTTTAGTCACATTGTAGGTTGAAAGGTACAGTGAATATAAGAACCTATAATTGCTTATTATTTGTTGGTTTAATTTGAAAAAGCATTTGATTTGCTAGAGCTTGAAAGCTCTCTGGTGGTATATTATATACTTTTGGGAAGATCATAAAATGTCCCTCGATGTGTACAACATAATTTATTTCATTCAAAAATCTGATTGTTACTGTTGTTTGTGGTGTAAGATGGGAGACATGCTCCTCACAGATGTTTGCCACTGTCATGGAAAATGACCTGTTCAGAATATAGATTGACAAAGGCATTCCCTTTTTGTTTGTGAATAACATGTCAATTGAATCATACCCTAGACCACTATAGTTTCCCAAATGGGATCTGTAATCACTCTGAAGAATTCAGCCTAACTATTCACACATGAAAAACTATGTAGGTGAAGAATTCCTGTTATCAAGATCATTTGATAGTGAGACAGTTCCTAGAACTGGTCCATTAGTACATATATTTTGGATAAATGCTGCAGGTGGATAGTGAGCTCTGTCCATAATTAAATAGAAGAGAGTGATAAGATTGCATTTGGGATATTATACAGTGCTCTCAACGACCTAAAGGGCTAAAGAACCCCTAAGTTTCTCCTTAATAGAAAAATCTGTTTTGAACACCAGCCTTCTTCCAGTGATGCTTTATGGGGAACAATTATGCACTTTCACAGTCTTGAAGGAATCAAAATGTTAGATTAGGGCAACAGTGAATGTAAATAGGCTGCAGTTTACTAAAGACAATATACTTAAAGAAAAAAAAAACAAGCATAAATGTTATCTTTGAAGAAATACATGAAAGGAAAAGGAGATGGGCTAATCATACAAGACTGAATGATAAATACTGGATAGCCTTTTTGCTACTCTGGTATCCACAGTTCTTGCAAGGTCTAGAGGACATCTATATTCCTTCAGTCTATAGATTTACCCTTTGTGGAAGATTTATGGGAAAGCATGGACGAATCACATAGGATGAGAAAGGGTGGGTGGATTTGTACTTGGATTGTTGGAAGGAATATTTTAATGAAAACACAAAATTCATTATGAAGTATTATAGTAGTAGCATACGTTTACACAGCTTTAATGTTTTATAAAATAGTTTTTCTCACAATTCTCTGAAACAAGTTTAGTATAAGTATACTTATTTCTGAGATCAGAGAAGGAATGACAGTTCTATGACAGAGCCAGTATTTTACATGAGTCTTCTGGTTCTAGATCTATTATTTATGTGACACAATTATCACTTTGATCAAATAAAGGATTGCTTAGAATTTTTATTCTTGCCCCAGCTAAACTGGGACTACTTTGGGATCTCAGTGCCCTTATGATCTAAGTGTAACCAGAGTTGTTTCATTAGTTTTTCCCTTCCCCTAGCTTCCTGAAAGTGATGGAAAGTAGGGAACTCGGTATTTGTCTTGCTAGAATGAGCTCAGGTCTGAGACAAAATTGGTTACCACCTACAGTAAGTAAAAGCAAACCTAGCAAAAATAAATCTCAAAGAAGAATGTATAGTTAGAAGTTAGCAAATGAACTTGATGCTTTTATTTGGAGTGGGGTGGGAAAATTGTTATTCCTTCTTAATCCCAAAGAGATGAAATAGGCACTTTAGAGCTTTCCTCATTTCTGTTAGCATTCCAAAATGACAAGGCTCTGTGCCTGGAGATAACAGCTTTAGCACTGGCCACTTTTGGATCTGGCAGTATGGTCTGATTCAAGCACTGATTTGGGAGGACAATTTCTTAGGAAGGAGACTCCCTACTACTTATCAGTCCTGATTTAGTGATTAAAGTCTCAGTGCTAGAAGCAGAAGACCTTAATTAAGGCTATTTCCAGCCCTATCCTTAATCCCTTTATAAGTTAAATGATTGCTTTGAGCCTATTTATTCCCTTAAAGGTGGGTCCTGTAATACCCCTAGACATGGGCTTAATTCTGTATCTGAAATATTAGACTTCATAGCAATATTATCATGAAATATAACTGGAGAAGAGGCTTGAGAGGTTATCTAGTCCAGACTTCATTTTACAGGTGAGGGAAACTGAAGCCTGAAGAGGTCCCAAGTCTTATTGATGCCTAAGCCAGGACTAGAAGCAGGTCTCCTGACTAGCCTTGGTCTCTGACCATAGTCCTTAAGTACATATTTTTGCTACCATTCAACTCCATAAAGGTAAGGAGGAATTCCTGGATTCTTGGTATCTTTGTCTGAACTCAGACTTTCCACTCAGCCCAGTAACCCAAGGCTACAGCTCTTTACATTTGCATAAAGAATATTGGTTGGATAAAGTGTGTGATTTAAATCATTTGGTAAAAAGATTTTAGACACACTTTACTTATAATGAAGGGCAGAAATGCAGACCATGACAGATATTTTCTATTGATTCCAGGTCTAATCCTCCTTTCCCTTTTCCCATTGTCATGTGGTGAGACAACTATGATTCATGTTATTCTGATCGAAGTAACTTTGAGATCCTTACTCCCAAGCTTAAGAAGGAAATCTCCTGTTGTTGTTGTCTCTCTTTAAACAAAGTTCACAGTGTTGTAATTGGGAAGAGCTTGTCTGAAGGAGGGAAAGGGGCATTTGAGCCTAACACCAGATCAGTTCCATTTTCCTTTGGTTGTATTTCCAGTTGTTCTCTTCCCCTCCATGAGACTAGGACTTGCCTCTTTTTAGCTAATGGAGATATAAGCCAGTATCCCCTAAGGGGGTTAGCATCTGTAGGATAGGTTTTTGCTTCATTGCTTAGTCTAGTGTTGCCTGGTCCTCAGCCTTTTTTTTTTTTTTTTTTAAATACAGGTTGAAGAGTGAAGACTAGTAGATCTGTGATTTCCTTGGTTGTCCCTTTGCTTCTTGAGACTTCTCTGGGCAACAGTGTGTGTAGTAGGGTTATTGTGACTGAACCTAAGACTGATCCAATGGCTATAAGCACAAGTGTAGGGGTGGAATGATGAGTAGAGTCCATAAAGTGGTTTTAGGGCCACACTTTATTTCCAAGTACTTTTCTTGTCCCACATCTGACTCCAAAATTTGGAAATAACTATTTCCAAGAGACCAGCTCTTTCAGGGAAAGGTGGAGTCATTCCTCTCCTGCACAATCCTAGGGAAGAGCAACCCTGGTTAATAGGGTTAATAGGCCTTATTAACCAGGGCCTGTTATTTTCATTTTAGACAGCAGGGGGCAGAGGAGTCTTATCTCGAAAGAAATTTTTCATGCTTTGTGTTTGTCCTGCTTTGTACACAGAGAAGTGACCATGACAGGGTTTATAGTAACCTCACGGATTTGCTCTGTGTCAGAATAAGGTCAAGGGGATTATGTTCTGTTGAGGTTAGCAGACAGGAGGATCTTTGGGCCTATATATATAGGTCACAGAAAAAGATAATTTGGGATGCCAAAAGGCACCAATCTCTGCTCTTTGTATCTTCCTTCATCAAGTAAACAAATCTTAATTGAATGTTCTTCATGTCCATTTCTGTTATATTTTTTGTGGGTGTAGGTACCACTTGGTGAAAACTGCTAAAACACCTTTCCTAGTGTCTGATGATTGGAACTTTGAGACTGGATTAGGTCTTTTGAACCATGCTTTTGCAGTAGTAATGTCAGTGGGGAAGAGTAGGCCAAGTGATTAAGCATAGGCTTGTATTAGGGGGGAGTTAAATGATTGAAACATGTTAGGGGAAAACTGGTTAACTCTGGTCTTTGCTGTTACTACTTCAGAGCATCTTGTGGTGTCTTTTTTCATTCACATATAGGGTCCAGTTAGCTTAGGTTAGTAGCATAGTTGTGGCTTTGCTTCTGTCTGCCCAATTCCCTAAAACTGTAAGCCTTCCTGCCAACTTTGTGAGAAAGGAGCCTTTGGAGAGCAATCAGTGTTGAAGCCTCGTTTTCCTCTCCTTCACACCCTGAACCAGTGCTTGTTCTTTCTTTCTTCTCAGGTGAACTGTCTAGAGCCCCACCCCCACCAGCCTGTGCTGGCCACTAGTGGTCTAGACCATGATGTCAAGATCTGGGCACCTACAGCTGAGGCTTCCACGGAACTAACTGGCTTAAAGGATGTGAGTGACTGCTAACACAAGTTAACCCTTTAATTCCTGTCCTTTGGTGTCCCCTTCACTGGCTCCTATTTATAAAATAGGGCATCTTTCTCCTTCCCCACATTATTGCCCTTGTCCTTTCTAGACTTACCCCCATGTCAGTTTGGTCTCTTTTTCCATAATTGCTAGGAGGAGAAAGACTCTTGGAAGAAACTTTCAGAACCAAACCCCTTGCTGTTTAGTTCTTAACTCAGTGACTCTCTCCCTAGTGCTAGCTGCATTCTATACAAGTAGTCAGGGGTTTTTCCCCAATGCAGAGATCCCACTTTGGAGGATGATACCTCCAGTCTTCCAGGTCAGGCCATAGGCACATAAGTACCTCCTACTTAGGTTTTATTCTCTTGGGTTTCAGGTGATTAAGAAGAACAAACGGGAGCGGGATGAGGACAGCCTGCACCACACGGACCTGTTTGACAGCCACATGCTCTGGTTCCTCATGCACCACCTGAGGCAAAGACGACATCACCGGGTAAGTTGGGATGGGTTAGGGAAAATCTCTTATCCCATTGTTCCCAAGAACATTATTCTTATCAAATTGGAGTCCCCTCATTAGGAGGTTTAGACAGTAGTATTGAGTATCTCCTTCCCAACCCATACTCCTATTCTGAAGAGAAAAATGGAAGGTCTCTGTTGGATTTCTCTTGCCTATCCCAGCACCCTCTTATCTGGCCGTACCCCAAGAGAGCCACATGATTGCATTTTCTTTCAAAAGCCCTAATGTTCTCAAACAAGAGCCACCATCAGGAGAGCTGGCACCTATGTTCTTCCCCTGCCCTAGAGGAGACATGCTAAGAAGGGTTCTAGGTTTCAGTAACCTATTCAAATCTGAAAGCTCCTAGCTTCCTCTCTGATAGGAATGTTGTTGGGAAGGGGGAAGGTGTTTGGAATCTTAGGATCCTTATCTTTCGATGATTCCTATGGGCCCCAGTGTTCCCTTTCCTGGTTTGAAGGCCTGCCCTGGGGGTAGTCACTAACACAACCCCTCACCCCACCAACAGCGCTGGCGGGAGCCCGGGGTCGGGGCCACAGATGGAGACTCAGATGAGTCCCCCAGCTCCTCAGACACATCGGACGAGGAGGAGGGCCCAGACCGGGTGCAGTGCATGCCATCCTGAGAGCCCTGAACTCCCTCAGGAGGGATGAGTGGTAGGGAAGGGGAGGCAGCTGGGGCCAGCTTGCCAACCTGCTCTGCTTCTCAGGGGGCATGAGGCTGCCCCTCTCCTGACCTACCCAAGGCCCTCACATTCAGCAGCATTGCACTTTGGACTTTTTGCTTTAGAAAAAGAAAGACATCCAAGGGGGAAGGACAGACCAGAGGAGGGAGACAAAGCATTAAGATGCACAAGGGGTGGGTGGGGGGTTGAGCCCAGAAATGTGGTTTGTGGAGAGGTGCACGGGACTCTGCAAAAATGGCCTCTCCTCAAATCTTTTTTCTTTACTTTCTTTCTTTCTCTCTCTCTCTCTTTTTTTTTTTTTTTTTCGCCCTGTTGTGTTAGTGTGGTTTTTTTTTGGGGGGGGGGCACAGAATTACCTTTTTTCTTCCTTGTTTTTGGGGGCAAGGAGCCAAGGGATCTTTGGCTGCTCAGCACCATGAAGCCAGAGTGGGAATGGAGAGACCATTCCTTCTCTGGTTTAGTTTTTTTGATTTTTTTTCTTTTTTCTTTTTTTTTTTTAAGCCTGGGAAAGCTGCATTTTCTCCTCCTTTTCCCTCTACCCCCCCCCACCTCCTTTAATCCCTGCTTGTTCAGGGTATTTCCACTCCTGCTAGGACTCCTGCCTCTGAGCCCCAACTATCCCACTCACCTCTTCCCTTTTTGTCCTCCTTTACATATCACAGTGTTTTGCACTTGATTTTGCCCCCTTCCTTCTCCTTTCATCTTTCACCTCACCACCTAAAGCAGGATGGCAAAGAGGTGGGGGAGATGGATGAGGATGGGGGGAGGGGATGTGGATAGGAAGGATGTTAACTTTTCTGTTATTTTTAAGGAAATGTATGTTTGGCGGCGGTAATGTCCCTTTCCCTATCACTGTTAGAGGCCTAATTTTATATCTATAAATATATTAAAAAGCAAATCAAACTTGGATGTCATCAAGTTAAAATTATTGTTAAGGTTTAAATATATGCTCTCTCTGAATACAATAAAGGGACTGGGTGGGAGGATTTTAAGGAAGGGAGTGGGATTAGTGATGGGGATGACAAGTGGAGTTAGCTTCCCCTTTTTGTCCCCAACATACATACCTATTTGGAGTTTTCTTTTTTGGATCCTAGGAGTCTGGAGGAGGGGAATCTCCCCAACTTTAGAACACAGCTGCCATGAGAAATAGGGAGGGCCTCTCATTACAATTTGGATGCTATCCTTCCCTTAGCCCCTGAAACCTTGCCTCTGCTCAGTTTTGGTGTTTTTTATTTTTGTTTTTTTGGTGAGGTGGTGGGGTGGTTCAGGGAATTTGTTCTCTTAGGCCCAAATGCTAGACACCCCATTAGAAGCATGACTTGACTGGGCCATAGAAAGGCTATCACTTTTTAAAAGCTTGTTTCTTTTTCCTTTACTCACTTAGAGTGACATAGACCTCCACATACCCCCCACATCATCCAGCCCCTCCTCTCACCCCTTCCAGCAGGAGCCAGTGCTCCAAGAGAAAGGTGAGACTTTAAGACTTCACAGATTCCCCTTTCCTTTGAGGACACCAAGCAGGAGGGTTCAGCCCTATGGAAAATGACTGGTAGCAGAGAAGAGTGGCTTGGGGATGGGTCCCTTTGCTTAGGCATTTTGGTCAGGAAATAAAGGGTATTCAAAATGGGATTATGGCCCTGAAGCCCCTGGCCCTGAGTGTTCTTACTGTGCTTCCTTCAATCCCAACTCTCCATCGAGCCCTGCCATAGAACACTCTGCTTTGGCCTAGAGCAGTAAAACTCCTCCTACGCCTGCCCAGTTAGGGAAGATGAGTTGGACTCTTCTCTCCCTAATACTTTACCCAGCAGCTCTCAGGCCAGATGTTAACTATTCTACCCCTCTCCGTGGAGGATGTGAGAGAAAACTGAGTGAGTGGTCTGAGTCCCTTATTGCTTCTAGGGTAAAGTGGGTTGGTTGGGAAATAAAGCACTCCGGAGTTTGTTGTATTTTCTCTCAGTAAAAGCATTTTTTTCTGACTTTCTCTGCTGCCGTGTGTGGTATATGGGATCTTCACTGAGGGCTCTTGCTCCTCCCTGCTTTATGCCTGGCTTTCTTTGACCCTTTTTTCTACCTCAGGGATTCTCACAAGTGGCCTCCAAAGAGGTATTTTAGACTCTCAAAGCCCAAACCCGAGCCTGGCACTTCGTAGCTTAATGAAGTTTATGGAGGGGACTTGCTCCAACTTTAAAAACCTAGTTACCCAGACCCCCTTGTTAATAAAACCACAACCACAAAAGAGGCAGCATTTAGCGCTTGTGTGGCTTGCATGAATCTCCAAATTTTGACTTCTCACAGATACTCCAGAACCATAGTTTTTTCAGTACAATCACCTTTATTCCAGGGTTAGAACAAGGTCGTGCACACTGCAGACAGAGGGGTACAGGGAAGGGTGACTCTCACTGCAGTGCAGGATAGTGGGAGGGTGGGTTAGTATTTTTTTTTTTTAATTTGTCTTAGAGAAAGCAAGGGACAGGGAATTTTAAATGAAAGTGACCCTGCCTTTGTTCCCTCCTCCCCCTTCACTCTCAGCTAAAGATGAGGTGGCACTCCTCCAGCCCCAACATTATATACCCCCTAACATAGGAAGTAAGAGCTCATTTCTCTTCCCAATTCCACCAATCTCCTGTTTGCTTTGGGGAAAAGGAGCCAGAGCCCCCTTAACTCCTTGGGAAAAGCCAGGTAGGACTAAGGGGTCTCAGGAAGGTCCTTAAGGCAAAACCGCGGAGTGTGTAGAGGTGTTTGTTAAGGCAGGTGTCTGCAGCAGTGGCAGGATGGAGAAGCTGGGTATAGAAGTTGGGGTATTTGGGGAAATGGGTAACCTCCAGCCCTCTGGCTTCTTCCTTCATCGAATAACTGGCTTATCCCTCTTACTTTCTTCCTACTTTTACTTCCTCCCTAAAAGCATCACACACAAAAACCTACTCTAAATCCACACTAGGCTTGAATGTGATTCTTTTTTTTAAATTGCCATCTTTTCTGTTTTGGCAGCCCTTCTATGCCACCCCACCTCCCCCCATCCTTTTCCCAAGCTCTCTGGTCTGACCTAGACAATAAGTTAACGCTAGAAACCACAAAAGGGCAAACATGGCAGTGCGGGTTTAATATACATATATGTAGAATATATATGTACACACAGTTAGCACGGTCAGGGTAGGGAGGGGCATCTTGGGGTCCAAAGGCTAGGGTCAGTATCCCCTAGTGGTTTGGCTAGGAAGTGGCCATAAACCCAAGGGGGCCAGGAAATGGGGCCAAGTGGAGGAGTGATCAGTGCTCCCCCTCCCAGACTGAGCCAGGTCTCTTGCCTGGGGGTGCAGAATTAGTGCAAAAGAAAATACTGTTGTTTCCCCCTCCCCTTAACTATTATCTGGGAGCATTCCAAGTTTGAAGTGATAGGGGCAACTCCCCATTAAGCCAGTGGTGGGGCCCTGGGCCCTGAAAGTAGAGGACAGATTGGGATCGGAACCTGTAGGCCCAAGAAGATCCTAGGTTGGAGTGTTTTTCATGGGGGAGGACTGATTAAGGATAGCCCTCTAGTCTTCCTCAGGTTCACTGTGAAACAGTCACAAAGAGGAATGGAGGAGCAAAGAAAGGACACCTGCTCTCTGCTATCTCTTCTCCCCCTCCCCCCCCATTTTTGACTTCCTACCAACTCTGCCTTTCAGGAGTGGAAAGCAAACAGGGGTTTCAACTTTAGGGAAATTTTGTACCCATCTCAGGTGGGTGAGAAGTGAAAAGGGGTTTACTCATGCCCTTCCAATCCTGTTAGAGAATGGAGGGGAGGGCATCATGGGGATCTGCCCTATAGCTCAGCTGCAGTGCATGAATCTTAAACTCATTGAGCCATCCCCAAGTGGGGAACTCAAGTTCACTCCTGGGCCACATTGGCCTAGAACTACTACTTTTCTTTCCTTATGTCCTCTTCAGCCCATTGGGGCCCTTCCCAACCTCTCAACATTCTTAGTTTTCCTCATCCCCATCTTTCCTCATTTCATTGGAAAAAATCACCCCCACTCTGCTCCTAGACTTTTTTGTGGGGGGCATAAAGAGATAAGGGAGTGGGAGATGTAGGGGGAATGTGCTGATTTCTATTTGCATAGAAATAGCCCCCACCTCCCCCTGGAGTGGGGGGGAGTAAGACCCCATATCCTGCCCCCCCCCAGGAGGGGGGACTAGGTGAGCTAGACAGACAGACAGACAGCCAGAGCGTGCACACACACATTCGTGTGCGCACACACACAATTGGGAGTGGTTAAGACCAGGTTAGTGAATAGGTAAGGTAGGGGGTAATGGTGCAGTGCTTGCCCCTGCCCCCTCCCCAGGAGGATGGGGGTGGTCCACTGAAGGTCCAACCTTCCTCCTCTTCTTCTCCTCCTTCAAGCCTTCTTGGGCGGGGGAGCCAGCTTAATGATTTCTTCCTCTGAGGGCTGCCGGATGATATCTGAGGAAAAGAAGCAATGAAACCAGGAAGGGCAATGACTACAGGGCATGAGGAATGGCTTCTTAATGAGAGGAAATAAGACCTGTAAGGCTTTTTTTTTTTTTGGCCTTTTATTCCTTCCAGCCAGGGACCATAACCCAAGCATATGGAGGCCCAGCCCCCTCCCTTGGTACCCAAGGAATCCTGTGGTGGGAGAGAGTTAGGGATAGAAGAAAGTGCAGAGAATGACTTGTGCCAGTGAGTAGGAAGGCAAAGAAAGTGATGGTAAAGAATATAAGAGGTTGGCTACTTATGGGGCTACCTCAGGTAGTATCTCATACCTTTGTACTTCTTGGCACTAGGAATGCGGGTCAGCTTAGTGTCCAGCTCATCCTCCTCAGAGATCTTTAGCACACGGGTCCTGTAGTCAACCACCATGGTGAGCAGATCTGGTCGCCTTGAAATCTCAAAGATGTGCTCTATGTAGGAGAGGTTATCTAGAGAGATGAGGGCAAGCAACTCAGAGCTGGTCACTAAAATACACATCTCCTCCATCTTCTGCTCGGTCCCTGACTCCTCTGGGTGTTAAGAGCCCAGATTGAGCATAGATGGGAAAGGTGAAGTTTGAAAGAAGCTCTGAGGATAAATGAAGCTTAAGAGTGCTAAAGAAGTCTGGACCTCTAAAAATCATTGTAATCACTGTAATTACATTGCAATAATAATGATAGTTCACAGTGATTTAAAGTTATTACAAAAGCACTTTGCTCACAAACATCCTTGTGAGATTATGAGTGACTATTTTCTCTATCACACAAATAAGAGAAAACTGAGGCTCAAAGAGATTGTGACTTGTTCATAGTCACACCTAGTAAAGAAAGACTGGAGCCAACATTCTAATAAAATACAGTCTTTTCATTGCATCACCTCACTGGTAGGGAGCATATGGCCACTGCCAGGTTATCTGCAACATTAGGAATTGAATGTAGAGTGGGTCAGGGTTTTCAGCTGGTGAAGAAGAGGAATTCCTGCTCCCCATACCTAAACACAGTATTGTACCAGTAAGTAATGCTCCACAGAAATTCCAGTGTGAAACTGCTATATATTTTAAGAAAATTTCTCATGTAGGACTGGGTAAAAGTCTGGGAGGTTTACGAGGAAGGGTAAGTAGACACGCCTGCCCCTAAATGAATACTACTTGGATGGGTCTGGCAAGCACGAGGAGGCTTTCTGATCCTCCAAGTCTCAGAAATTGATCTAAGTGTGGAGGTCTAATGGTCATGCTGAAGTTTCTCATCTTCAAGGGTGTGCACGTGCATACACACGCACGCACACACGCACACACACACACACCTTTGTCCAATTTGTTGTGGGTCTCGAGGAAGTGAAACCAGGCACTACCAGTAGTGATCTCCTCACTTTTCTCACTTGGGATGTCTTCTTTGCAAGCAGACTTAAGCTGTTCCAGGTCCTCATGGGTGATGTTATCAGTCAGGTCCTGTAGGAGGGTTCCGTACTCTGCCATGGTTGAAGGTTCCAGGGAACTGAACCAGAAGAAAGAAGTTCAGACCATGTTAATCCCATTGCCCTCACTTAGCCTTTCTACTTATGGGTGAGGCCATAGCTCTTGATTGAATCAAGGGAAGATGGTCTTTGGCTCCTTGAGGCCTTTTCCACACCCAGGAACTTCCAGGTACATACTCTCTATACAAGGTATAGGAGAGGGAAGAATAATCAGGAAATGCTTGGAAAAGAAGGCCCAAACCTTGGCAGTTGCTTCTGCCCTGGAGGAGGAGCTACAGGAAGTTGGGAGGCAAACAGATGGGGGGGGTGGGGAGGGAAGGGACCACAAAGACAGACACACCCCTTTCCCTATCCTCCATTTTTCCTTCCCCCCTCCCTCTTATCAGTAACCCTGGCAACTGTTCCCCTGACGGAGGCGGTTACCATGACAATCTAGCTTCTGACTTTCTCACCCACTGTCTACTCTGCCTCCCCCCCTCAAAAAAAAAAAAAAAAAAAAGCCTAACTACTGAGAGTGGCTAAAAGGAAGGCTTATGAGGGGGTTATTCAGCATAGAGACCCAAGAATCAAAGTTCCTTTTCTCTTCTAAGGAGCTTGGGCCCCTTCTTCTGTCAGAGTAGCATTCCCTCAAAACAGGGTAAGAAAATCCTTTCCCACTGAGATATGCTCTAGAAGCTCCTGTTGCAGCCCCCCTCCTCATTGAGTCACTTTTGGATGGAAGCCTGTTACCCTTTCTTCCCCCTTCCCATTATGGTCCCTCTATGTTCAGTACTGCATTCAGCCCCAGAGGGAAGGCAGGGAGCAGTGGTCCCTTCATCTCCTCACTTACCCCCTGCAGGGTCCTTTCTCTGCTCAGACTGGCCCATAGCTCCTACTCAACCTTTTTTCTCCCAGGCTTTGTGGTCCTTTGTACGTCCCCCTCGCCCAGGAATACCAAGCGGCTAGTGCTGGCCTCCTGCCCAGTTCCCAGGCCGGCTGGGTGGCATTGGGGGTGGAGCGGACAGAAGGATTTCTAGGGTGGTATCAGAATAGAGGTGGGGATAGACTAGACTCACACCATCCTTTCTGGGTCAGCCTCCCTTATGTCTAGTTTGTCTTGTTGTTTCCCCTCCTACACATCAGGAGCTCCACCAATTCTGACCTCTTCTTCCAAGCTTTTGTCCAGCTTTGGTGCTGTCATGATTTACAAGATTTGGGGTCAGAAGATCCAGGTTTGAATTTGAACTCTGCCACTTGCTATCTGACCATGAGCAAGTACTTCTTTAGCACTAGTTTCTTTTGTAAGTTGAAGGAATTGAATTCAATGACCTCTTAAGGTTCCTTCCACCATTAAATCTATGACACTAAACTCTCCTGGCTGGGTCTTCATGGGGGAACCCCACTGTTGTCCTTATTGCCAGTCTTTATCCACTGAAATGCATTGCCCCACTCTCGGGAACTCTAGTTTTAGGAGATGGAGAGAAGCAAGGACCAGATATAGTTTAAGCTCCCCCTAAATCTTCATGTCTCTTTTATTGAGAAATACAAATAAGGAAGAAGGTAAGGATCTAAATACTGACCCTGAGAGGGACTGGGTCTATAGAGGATGGGATAAAGTTAAAACATTTGGGAAACTGCTTCCTCACTTTCAAAGGTGTGAATCCCTCTAGAGATTAGTTTAGGAATGGCAATGATTAGTGGGAGGGTGATATACCAGACGACCACAACTTTTTTTCCTTCTCCTAACAGCCTTCTCCAAATTGAGGCTGTCCACAAAATGACATTTTCTTAACATGCCTCCAGCATTCTCATAATACTGCACCAAACCTTTCCCTTCTAGCCTATCCTGTCAAACATAAAACACATTGGGTCATAAAGAAATTGAGAGCAGACATTGGACATCTCATAATAAGCCAGGACATTGGAGTTGCCATTCTTAGTCCCCTGCTCAGACTAGGAAAAACAAGGTTCCCTCTAGGCAGGCACTATGACACCAAGACAAAAAAGAAGAAGAATCAAGTGTGTCCCATAATAAGCCTCAACAATCCAGGCACACAAACTCAACTTTTCACACCTAGGTGCAGTCAGACAGAAGTGCCCACTGGTGACTTACAGGCCCTAGCTGAGCTTAGAACAATGCTCTCTGCCTGTCAGCACCAGGAACTGTCTCCACCCAGAAATCTAGGTCACGGCCAGCTAGCTCCTGTGTTGCCCAACCCCCTTCCCAGGGACAGACAAAATGGGTGGGATGGAAGATGATGGGCAGAAGATGTGGGGAGTCGGGGGACAGGGATGGGGTGTGGGAACTGAAAGGGGTGAGGAAAAAGAAAAGGAACAGGTCACCCAACATGCCAAAAGTATCTGCTTTTTCCCAAGATCAAAAGGCAAGAGCACCCTTGAAAGGTTATCTATGGGCCAAGGGGGGGGGGGGGGAGTCTGTGACAGGGAGGAAAAATGGGTGTGTGCTGCATATATCTGGGTAAATAAGCTCATTTTCATGAGTATGTCGTTGATCATCTTGACAGTCATACTCTATGTGTGGGTATGTCTGTCTGAAGAGAAGTGATGGAGTCACAGGTGTTAAATGTGAGACAGATGTACAAGGAATTAGTGTGTGTGAGATCCAAACCCACAGACTCTAAAGGAAGAGGGTAGCTCAGTGCTGAGAATGGCAATGCCAAAGGGATGGGGCAGTATGTGAGCACTCACATCTTTATTTGGCACTGAGGTCAGGGAGAGGAAAAGGCTACTGGGATGAAAGTTGGGCTGGATACAGGGAGGAGGGGGAGGGCCTACAGAAGCAGAGAAAAACTCCAGTCTTACTATAGCAACTATGGATGGGCAGGGTGCTCCCCTCCCCCCATTACATTTTGCACACAACTATCATAGCAGGGACTCCACAGTCTGCCTGGAGGTGCTTGGGCAAGGGAGAACTGCAAGAGGAGGGATGGAGGTAAGACTTCTGAACACAGGAAGCAACAGTCAAGGAGTCTATCCTCCCCGGAGCAAGGTTGGAGGGCAGAGAGCACAAACAGTATCCTAGTATTGGGAAGGATGGAGTGGAAGAGACTAACTTCAGAGGTAACAGTCCGGTCTTCTCATCTGGGGCTTCCCAGACCCATCCCTGTGGAGCATGGTTCTTGTCCATTTTCTCTTATCAGACCCCCCCCAGTCTCACTGCTTCCTGTACTACAGTTAAACTACACTAATAAATTAGAGGAGCTCCAAAATTCTGGGCAGGGTTGCTCTTTATAAAGCTAAATTCTAGGACTCTGGCACATCCAGACCCAAGGAGAGGAACCCAGGGTTTGATCTGGGTCTTGACCTTTTGTAGTTCTCTTCTGCATGGTCCTTTCAGTTCACACTACCTTTCCCAGACCCAAGCCAGGGTCTCATGAGGTTTGAGGGGAACTCTGCTTGTGTCTACTATGAGGAGTTATTCTTCCAATGTTGACTCTAATGCTCCAACAGCACCACACTGGGCCCATCTGGCTCTGGGTGGAGGACAGGATACCCGGGCAGGAACCCGGAACCAGAGCAGGAAGTCCTCTTCCTTCTGTGCTCATTCTCCCAGCTCCTTACTGTTTCCTTGATCCTTCCTTAGTTCTTTCCTCTCCCCCTTTCTATCTCCTGCTTCTAGGGCTCCCCCCAAAATAGATCCCAAACCCAAATTGCTTAGTCTGGGCTACCCTGAGTTAAGGATTGAGAGGAAGGGCGATAAATGCTTATCAGTTACTGATAAATTGGGATAGGAGTTGCTCGGCTACTAGGGTGGGAGGAATAAGTCTGGCACTGAAAACAAAAGCTGAGGCAGGGGTTTCCTAGAGGAGAAAGAGAAAAAGATAGGACTTAAGAGATGAGTAAGGAGGACACTTTGGGAAGAAGACAATGAACACTCGGGAAGAATAGAAAGATTAGGGGCAAGATTGGAGGCAAGAACCAATAATGGTCACTAAAGGAATATCTACACACTTTGACATTAAATGAAGCTTGAGCAAGTCACTATCTCTCCATATCTGTTTCCTCATTTCTGAAAAAGAAAGTTGGGCTATGTGATCCATCACAATCATTTCCAAGTCTAATGCTGTGAACCAATGATTTTCCCCAAATTGGGAGTGCTTGAATTTGCTTGTCTCCTGTGTATGGGTTTGGTTGATGATCATATCCACTACTGAAAATGGAGAGAAGTGTTTTAGAATATATGAAGAGTTTCAGCGAAAACTGGGGAAAGATTCCAAATTATTCCTGATTTTCGTCACACCAAGCACTGGGGCAGACCCACATTTTAGGTGTCATGTAAAAAGGACCGTAGGCCCTAAATATCCTCAGGATTTTATCTCTTGAAAGCGCGCGAGTCTCCTACCCTAAATAACTCCACATCCCCATACTCTGCTATCCACTCCCCTTTCTTCCCACTTCCTCTTCTTCCTCCCCCTTTCCTCCCCCCAATGAGTATCTGGTGCCAAATTCCCCAGTAAGCTCAGGATAATGCAGTGGGAGTCAGAGGATTAGGAGGCCCAACCTTTGCCCTCACATCTGCTTTAACTGCCCCAGCACCAGGCACTGGTGCCAAGGGAGAGGCTCTTCTGCACATAGACACAGGCAGTGAAAAAATGGAAGACGGAACCGTGGTTGGAGGAATGGCATATTGGTGATTCACAAGGAGGCTAAATCTTTGGGCATTGGTATTCCCACTTGTCCAGAGAGGGACAAGAGTAGGGAAATGGTTACACAAAATGAATGGAACAAACCATACTCTTAAGAAATGGCAAATATAAGGAATTTAGAGAAGCATAGGAAGATATGACCTGTGAAATAAGCAAAGCTGGGAAAACAAAACAATACTGGGATGCAACAGTGGAAAGTGGAAAAGAACAACAAAACAATTGAAACAGGAAGCTGTCAGATTATGACCTAAAGTTTGGTTTCAAGAAAAGAAAAGAGAATTTACCTCTCCTCTCTGTGTGGAAACTTGGATATAATGTGGCACTTAGTTTTACTCAATTGAGTTTTTCTTTTTAGGGATGATTTTTAGGATGATTCCCAAGGAAGGGAGAAGGAAAGATGGGTATTTGGGGAAATGCAGGTGATAGAAAATTAAATTTTTTTTTTTTAATTTTAAGTATGAGATGGTAAAGGAGAGATTGGTGAGATAGGGTCAAGATCAAAAGGCATTTGTCATGCTCTGAAGGAAAAAGTTTTAATGAACAGAGTACATCAATATTAAACTATTAGTAGAATGTAAGCTCCTTGAGGGCAGATATTTCTTCATTGCCTAGTCTAGGGGCTGGTACATAGCAGGCACTTAATAAATCCTTGTTGAATTAAATTGGTTATCAACATTTGAACTTCTGAGCTTGAATGTCTGTCTTTTTATTGCTTCTGCTAACTCCCCTAAGATGGAAGAACTGAGTCCTGGAGAGGAACCAGGGTAGAGAATACCCAAGATAATTCACATTCACTTTTCCCCCTAACTGCCCCATTTCTGCCTCATTTCAGCTTCTCAGTTACTCTATTTCCCTGTTCTTTCCCTTCAATTCTATCCTCCATCCATGTCTCTCCCTCTCCTTCCCTGTACAGGTCTTACTGTCCTGCCTCTTCTTCCTTCCCTTTTCCTTATCCTAATGCGTCTCTTTCTCCTCTTCTTTTGTGCCATATTCCCTCCTCTTCCTAGGCACACATCCAGGTTGAGATTTGGACATGACTCTTTCCCATGACTCTACCCTTGCTGGTAGGGGCAACAGGTACTCAGAGAATTCCTAGAATTTCCACCTCAAATCCCTCCCCTGCCTCCTCCTGCCCACTATGGTCTAATCTTCCTTGCTCCAAGGTAAGAAGGGAGGTAATTTATCAACCAACTTACTCATGATGCAGTGTGTGTGTTTGTGTGTGTGTGTAGTGTCAGTGATCTTGTTCAAAGAAGAAAGTGTTTCTTAGGGTTACCTGTGTGTATGTATGATAGTCTGTTTGAAAACCTGCCTTCATGAGTTTATATGTGAATGTGTGAAGTTGACCAGTACAGTCCCTTATACATTTGAGGATGACTTTTATAAATGCATATATGTCTGAAATGCTCCATCTCTCCACAATAGGAGGTTGGGGTGAAGAGATTTCCCTCACTGGCCTTTATGCTGGGTCCAGAGCAGCAGGCAGTGGAGGCACAGCTGGTAATTTCCCCAAGTGTGTTTAACCACAAAGGGAACTAATAATTAAAGTGATTATGACTCTGACAGCCCTGGGGGCCTGAGAGACACACGAACTGCACAGATACAGAGTCTTTCTTCCTTAACTCTTGCTTTCAGACATTTGGAAGGAGAGGTATAAGGTGATATCAGAGTCTCTCTACTTTAACACTCTTCCACTTGATCTCTCATTCTGTCTTTCTCTTTCAATGTTTTGTCTCTTCCTCTCATATTCCCCTCATTCTTTCTGACTCCCTCTCCATCTCTGACTGACTCATACTCATTCTCTTCCTCCCCACCGCACCCCCTTCCTATTCTAACCGCTGCGTTCACTGTAGGGGACCTCTACCACTCTGTGGGTTCAAGCTTCAGACTGGGGACCACCAGGTGTCCACACTTTTGCTTCATAGCCAACAGAGATTTCCAGCCAATTCACTCCTAAGATTTTGCCCCACCCAATCCCTGGGTGGATAGGAACCAAGATTTTTCTCCCATCCTCTGTTTAAAGCTTTAAACGAGGGGAACAGAGGCACAGGGTTGGATGAAGCTGCTCAGCAAGTCAGGCCAGGGCGAGGACCAGTGGCCCTTCCACACCCCAGGCAGCTGTCCTGTTATAGATCCAGCCTCCTCTAAATCTATCCAGTAGTTCTACTCCTGTGGGGGTGGGAGTGAGTAAGAGAAAACGCAGAGCATCAGCCAGGCTCTTGTGTGTGACTGTGTTTATGTGTGAGAATCACATACGTATGTCACCATTACAGTATATCATTTCTGTGTTAACTGACTCCCAAATAGCCCCCTCCCCATTCATACAGGGTGTCTGTTTCCCTGTCAGTCAGGCACAGATTGAAGGAAGTTGAGGATATCATCAGAAGCCTCTGCTCCTTAAACAACCCTCTTCCCGATTCCACCTGATCCCACCCCCAAATCACAGACCCTCAAGAGCAATACAAGGTCCTCCTTTGATCTTTCTCCAAGGACAAAGGTTTGGGGTCTGTCCCTGAACCTCAAAGGGGGGAGAATCAGCACTTGGAAAAGGAGTCTGGAAGGAGAGGGGAGGGGAAAGAAGGGAGGGAAGGGGAAAAGAGGGTGAGAGAACTAGGGGGGAGGGGTGCGGTCGAGGCCGTGTCCA